>JAUTBT010025299.1:0-20010 GCA_032361225.1 Lepetodrilus schrolli
AAACCAATGTGAGTTCAAAGAAGTAAGAAAGGGTTAAGTAGTAAGTTCACACACCAGGGCTGCGTTCACCCGACAATACATAGTATACACTACACTACAATACCTTTCTCTACATGTAGTAGTTCGCTGAACTGGTTAGTAGAAAAATAGCAGGAAATCAGTTTGCGCATTGCGCAGTCCATTCACTTATGCTTTGGCCTTTGCTACACTTTCCTACAAAACAATACGTGGTCCAAACATGTAGTGAAATGTATTCATACATATCATTACAGATTGCTGGCTGAACAGCCTGCGTAGTGCTACATATGATACGTAGTGATATGTATTGTCTGCTGAATGCAGCCTAGTCAGGTCATACAGGTAGTCCGGACATAAATTGAAAACATGGTGTATGCCTTGACTAATGACCACAGCACAATCCAGATTTTCGTAATTTCCTGCTATAGTAAAACCATGGCATATGAACCAATTTATGCCAGGACGTCAGTACGACACTTCGTGAACCTCGGACCTGGACCCGTGCTGACCGACTGCTCTCGTCTCACCTGGGGTGGGGGCTGATACTCCTGGGGGTTGTACAGGCTGTAGTTGGTCGGGGCCCCCGGTGGGGACTGCTCGTTACCAGCAGGTCCCCCGTACAGTGGGGAAGTGATGGCAGACTGGGGGTCATAGTGGGCTGCCTGCTGTCAAAGGGAGAAGAGGAATGCTTGAATATACACTGGTTATTTGAATAAAGCTGCTTTCAAGATATTTGCTTATATCACAGCGTATCAGTTTACAGCAGGATGAAACCTACATTTGTAGAAAACCTGCGATCACCAGCTGGTACTGATGAATGACGAATGATACATGTACTAAAACATATCAGAGACCGCATGCTATCTAATTGTGATCGCATCGGAAAGTTAACTCCTGCAATAATTGACATATAGATTAAGCAGGAATTTGTCGACTACAAAAAAACTCCCATTAACATTTCAAAAACATACCTGAGTTTTCTTCGATGACAGAATAGGAGGATCATTCCAGGCAGTATCAGATTTTACATCCTGGTACGCGGGGAGATTTGGGGTGGCGACGTTCGCCTGGGTGTACGGAACACCTATAATTACATGCATGTAGTTTTACTAAATGGGAAACGGTCTGATTGATTTGAAATGACAAAATATTTAATTTAGCTTCATTGATTGAATTGGTGCTTAGTAATTATGGAGTTAAACGTTGTTGTGGGAATCTTTCACCCATTTGCGACGATACATTAGTGGGAATATTTCACCCATATATGACGTAATTTACCTTCAATTTCTATGACTCAGTTCAACAGGTTACGGTAATCAATAAATATACACTTGAGAAATTGCTAATGAACCTATTATTAAGACTACATGCAGAATGAACTTATTGTGAATAATGCACTATATAAATGCAATTATTATTATTTTTATTATTATTATTACTATTACTATGGTGCTATGGAAAATATTCATTTCATGACATTAGGCCGCATCCTAGCATGAAGATTCATCTTTTTCTCCCTCTAATGAGTGTATGTCTTGATAAATTCTAGACGACATACCTGGAGCAGATGTTGGGTTGTAGAAGTTGGTCTGTGCCGATGAAGTTGGCTGGGAGGAAGCTGCACCATATTGATTCCTTTAAAGAAATTATGATAATAATAATAATTTTGTATATTTTTATTTTTGAGTGTGGGTTTAGAGATGCTTTCAAGATTCTTTCACTTACACCACAGTTTGTCAGTTTTAGGGCAAGAGGAAACATGCAACATCTGTAGCACTGAATGTTGCAGTAAACCTATGATCACTGGCTGGTACTGACTGACCAGTAATAATGACAATGATAATAATAACTGTACTAATAATAACAACAATAACAGCAATTGTTTTTCTTTAAATAAATAAAATATGTTGAATAGTTGTAAAGCATAATCAAAGGAGATCAGGGTTATTTCCTTTTCATGAGATGCTTTGCCAGTCACCATACTGGAACTAGTTCTTTATCATTAATGTGTTCTTTCATAGTTTTAGATAGTGAGCTGAGCGTAAGGCTCGTAGTAATAACTACACAGTGACGCGCTACTACTTGCCTTGGGTCCAATACTGGTGCTGCTGGTGGTACTTACTGGCTGAAGCCTGGCTGGTTGAAGTTTTGACTGGGCTGGTAGCTGGGTTGTTGCATGTAGCTAGGCTGGGCGTAGCTGTCCATGCCATAAGCACCGGAGGATTGAGGGTAGGACGGGTACTTGTGAGACAGGGATCCTGCTGCACATACATGATACAAATGTGATACAAGTGAGGATACAAGACACCAGAAGAAACATGTTGCAGATTAAATGATCACAAACGTGTACTCATCTCAAACAAAACTGCATCTACAGATTGTTTGAATTAGTGTTTTTCCTTGCAGCAGGAATATTTCACCCATATGCGATGCACCTTACATATTTTTATTTTATATTGGAATTGGGGTTTAGAGCCGCTTTCAAGATTCTTTCAATTACATCACGGCTTGTCAGTTTAGGGCAGGAGGAAACCCGCTACATCTGTAGCGCTGAATGTTGCTTTAAACCTGCGAGCACCGGCTGGTACTGACAAGACCCAGGATGATAACTGCATTGCCACTCTACAGACATCGCATCCTATCAATATCGCGTCAGAAAGGTAACGTTTGCGAATATTGATGCCCCGGAGCGGGATTTGAACCTGGAACCTTTGGCTCCAAAGTCCAATGTTCTACCACTGCACTACCACGCACCCCACATAACACACAGTTACTTGAACATACAGACACTTGAAGGTACAGCTACTTAGACATACATCCACTTGAACAAGCTTGAAGATACTTACAATAACTTACAGATATTTGAACATACAACCACTTGACAGATACATGAACGTACAGCCACTTGACATATAGTTGAGCTAACAGCCACTTGATAGTACAACCACTTGAATGTACCTTTAGAAACAGGCCCTGCTGCAGCGCTGACGGCTGGCTGCGGCGTGAAAGTGGTCTGTGTGTTGGTGGGGCCGTTTACGGCAGCGTATTGCCCGGGGAACTGGCTCTGGTTGTACATGTTGCTAGCTGTGGTTGTGGTCTGGAAGTTGCCACGGGCCTGCGTCTGGTACGTGGTTCCTTGCTGCTGCCCCACGTGCTGTTGCCCCACGTGCTGCTGTCCCACGTGCTGCTGAGCTGGTGCGGCATGCTGGGGTTGGCTGCTTTCAGACAGGATGTTCATTTTGGGGAACGGGAAGGCAGGAGCCTGGAGTCCAGCGATGTCCTGTCCAAACGCCTTGAACAGTCGATCTTGGAGAATTTGTAATGAAGGCTGGAAAAAGGAAAATTGACATTTGAGAATAGACCACATGCTGTTAATATGTCACTAGGGAAAATACATAGGGATACTCCAGACAATAAATGATTGAATGAATGAATGAATTAGTGCTTTACGTCGCAACAGGAATATTTCCAGCATACGTGACGATCACACAATAAAATTTAAACCCGTACGCTAACCTCATTTGCATTCTTGAGGTAACCAATTGCTGTGAAGATGCTGCCCTGGGCTGCCAGCAGTCCTGAGTACTGGTGGAGCCGCTCAGCTAATGGACCGCTGGAGATGTCTGGCACCTGTCCACGGGACAGCTCCACAGCCTTACGTAGGATCATGATCTTCTCCACCAGGTCCTAGAACAAGTTAACAAACAACAATAAATTATCAACAGTACTCGTCTACGTTGCTATGTTATTAAGTTCACATCAAAGTTTGGACACTATCTTAACTCGGAGATGACAGGACTAGAACACTACAATGTCACTATTGTGATGAACGTGTTGCTAGGACCTAGTTCACACTATTATGATGAATGTGTTGCTAGGACCTAGGTCACTATTATGATGAATGTGTTGCTAGGACCTAGGTCACACTATTATGATGAATGTGTTGCTAGGACCTAGGTCACTATTATGATGAACGTGTTGCTAGGACCTAGGTCACACTATTATGATGAACGTGTTGCTAGGACCTAAGTCACACTATTATGATGTACGTGTTGCTAGGACCTAGGTCACACTATTATGATGAACATGTTGCTAGGACCTAAGTCACACTATTATGATGTACGTGTTGCTAGGACCTAAGTCACACTATTATGATGTACGTGTTGCTAGGACCTAGGTCAGACTTCTGTACCTGCAAGGCGTGAGGGGCGTTGTTGTTCTCAGTGTTTCTGATCCAGTTCTCCACCAGTTTCTCCACGTTGCCAGAACACACATAGCACAGACTGGCGTACAGCGAGAACTCTCCGTCCTGCTCTACCTCCAGTCTGGTGGCCAGCGAGTCTGAAACACCACCACAGATACACCTGAGATAAGTCACCTTTATGTTAGTTTTCCTGGGTAGGGCTGTGATCTGTCCACGGCGAGAGGAAGACCTCCAATAACAATGTGCTACAGTAGCCAGCGAATTTACCGCTTAATGTTGTAGCTGGGAATGTTTTCGCATATCTGCTGACAACCTACAATAATTATGTTACAGGAAAATCCACAGGACACGTTTTACACTAGATAACAATCAGCAGCCAGTAAGGGGCCATGTTTTGGAAAATAGGACTTAACCCTTTACCTATTAGAGTGACCTGGCTACGTAAGGCCCGGCAACGTCATGGGGCTTACCTCCTACAGCGTTTCTGTAGCTGTGTCATTATAAGTACTTGCACACGTATAACGGAATAAATAGCAACACTCTAGCAGTTACTCCAAATTTGTTATCATGCAAATATAAAAGGGCGTGTATTTGAAACAAGTGTGGTGAACTGATCTATCAGTCACTAGGCCTTAACAGAGGTGAAAAATTCAACTGATCCATCAGTCACTGGGCTTAAGGGGGGTGAAATTTTCAACTGATCTATCAGGCATTGGGCCTTAAAGAGTTAATACAATTTCCTGCAAGAATATTGTGATGTGAGCCTTCGTACAAGCAAACCCAGAGAACAAAATATGGCTATGTTCAAAAGCGATATGACAGAACTGCCAATAATGGTATTTAAAACAGGCTTACCACAGAGTGGGGCAAATTCTTCTGAAGACGAGTAAGTTAAAATGATGGCAAGAGCTTCCTTCCAGTTCTCCAAGTTGCATGTGCCGACTATATGAGACCAGTCGTGTGTCACGATAGATGAGATAAGCTGCAGAGAGAAAGGATGAACAGTCATTACACGATAATCACATGACTATTTCAACGCTGAATAAGTGTGTAGTGTTTATGCATAGTCAACATTGACACTAGTCTGCTAGCCAAAGCTGAGGACATTTGGAAATTTAGAATTTTTAAGACTTTCATCATATCTTATATTATCAGTGCCCCCTCCCCCAAGTTATTAATTTTAATGTTTTGTGTGAATTGAATTGATTGATTGAATTAATGTTTTTCTCGTCGCAGTGGGAATATTTCACCCATACGCTATGTTTTGTGTGAAAGAACCAAATATATGAATGAAGCTTACCCTTCCTAAACAGTTCTTATTCTGCTGGAAATATTTCTTCTGTGTGCGAGCAAGTAGCTCTGGACCACCAGCAATGGCCAGAAGAATTGCCTCGGCCATCTTGTTTTGACTGAGACACATTTCCACAGCTGCCTCAAAGTTTCCTGTCAGAAGTGCCTGGCCCATCAAGCCATCGACATCTGCCAAATACAACACAGGAAAAAGTCAGTGAATCGTTCTTGAGAAATAACTTTCTCATTTTACCATGAACATCCAATTAATTTTACCCTCCAATAACTAATCACTGAAAATAAGTAACATGTTTTGGTCAATTGTAATTTTCCAATTATTCAAACAGTTTATTTTCTTCAAATTGCGTTAAGAATTTTCTTTACCGCATGCACATAATTAATTGAAAACGAATTTGACTGTCCCTAAAAGTACAAACATCAAATTATTTTCAATATTTACATTTTTCTATTAATTCATAGAGCTAAAATAATTTCTTCTCCCTGTTTGAGGTGCATGACAGTACTGCCCGCTGGGAGGCAAATCTCACCATCAGAGCAGGGGATGGAGAGAGGCGTCTGTGGGCAGGGGTCTCTCTGCTGGGAGGCGATTTCCTCGAATGCTGCTGACCCATCCGACAACTCGTCTCTACTTCCTGGAGTCTGTCATACACCAGCAGAAAATCAAGTTTTCTTTCTCACATTGTCATGCATTTACTCACAAATGTAAAGTGTGTATTGCCATATCTAGTTACAACTGTAAAAATTATAATAAATTAGAGGTCACTGCTCCTCAGATAAGGATAACCAAGTAATATTTACGTTTGACGTGTGTCATCAATAAATTAACCACTGGTATAGATATCAGCATCACTACAAAAGCATAGAATATACAAACATAACCCAAAACAGGATTTACATTCAAAAATACAACTAGTACTAATACAACAAATATTTAGTGATCACTCTCTTAATGAAATAATCTGGGCGAGACATCAACACAATAACGACATGAAATAGTGTCTATCTAACAGCTACCCTGAAAACAAAGTGGTCAGGCATTTCTGTCAACACAACAATAGCTGAAAACAATAGCATCTCTTACAAACAATAGCATCTTTTCCAGACAAACAATAGGCAGAGAGAGGAGCAGGAGATATATGCAGAGGAAGAAGTCAAAAGACATGCGTATACTGAACCAGGGTGTTGATAATGTTGAAACATACATAGTTGACCATGGATAGAGGCGATTACCTTGGAACAACTTGGAGAAGCTTGACCACTGGCCATGGGTCCTGATACGGTTAACGTGTCCTGCATAAAATAGTAACCTTAACCAATAAAATATGGCCATGACCATTATGTTAACTGTGGTCACCAGCTATTACCATTTTGTCATTTTGACATGGAATTAGTGGAAGTACCGGTAATCATGGCCATTAATAAATATGGCTTAATGTTAATTGCAATTTGGCCAAGTTAACCTAATTGGCTTAAATTGATTGCAGTGATTTGGAATAGTGGAAGCTTAGGATAGTTGTAAAATATATTTCATTCATAAAAATCCAATTGCATAGTGCTCTCTTCAGTATTGAAAGTTTCAAAACAGATTTTTTAAGTTCTCTTGAATAAATGATAAAATAAAATAAGGGAAATGGTAAATATTACTAGAAATATTACTGTTTAAAAAAAAGAAGTTCCAGTCATGTATTGTGGTTTTCATGAAAACAGAGTTACTTCCCTTCTCATCAGAAATCCATTAGCTCTACATATATTTGTTTACAAATTGTAAAGATGTTGGTTGTAGTAAATATCATAATAGAGAACGGTCTTGCAACCTGAGATGTCATATAGAGCATGCAATTAAAATTATAAAATTCTAGCTGCATCCATTACATTCTAAAGACAAAAAGTTGGCAGACACTAAAATCAGATAAATTTCCACAAACTTGTATAAACATGCATGGAAAGTTCCAGCTATTTATTGGTCTTGTTAAGTTTAGAGAAGTATCAACACTGCTAACAACAAAAACTGGTTAGCAGAAGATTTGCTTCACATTGGCAAGAGGGCCTTGTAAACACATTGTCCTTCCAACATTCTGTTTTGAAACTTTCAATGATGAAAATAGAAATAAAATGTGATATTGAATTGCCTAGAACAATTGATTGCAATGAGCTTGTATATGTTGTATATTCACAAAGAATAGTAATGTGATTAAGTAGTAATCATATAATGCATACAACCAACATCAACATGAACCAATAAATTAGAACAAATAAAAATTGGAATCAGTTATTAAAATGCTAAACTGTTGCACACCAATGAGATTATATACACTGCAACAGGGATGGGAAGGGATTATATATGCACAGATATATACTAACTGTAGGGAATATCACTAGAAAGTACTTAAATGTTCACTTGCATAACCACAATGAGAAAACAATACAATTAATTATACTGGTTGCACATATCCTTTTTTACACTACGAACATATAGGATGAAATAGATATCAAAGCAGATATGTGAGAATTATTCACTTGTTTTTATTACCTTCTATGATAAAAACACTGAGAAACAGTTCTTCATCAAATTCTCATCAAATTAGATAGCCAAACAAGCAAAGAAGATGTGCATGTACTTGTAAATATATATATATACATAAAAGTGCAGTTCATGGTATTGGAGAAATTGCATTTGATTACACCGTTCGTAAACTATTCTTGAAGCATTCTTACGATCTTCTTGGCCTGAAAATGTGTGTGACATTTTCTAAGGCTGAAAGACAATTTTATGGCATTCACAAGTGTTCTTGGTGTAAAATCTTATGTCAGTTCCAGACCATTCGCAAGAAAATCTAAGCTATTATTTATCAGTAGACTGACAATGAACCAAGGAAACTGCAGTGTTCAGCGCAAACAGAACAGAGAACCAGTTTAACTATGATGTACTTTCCACTATGACATAAATGACGTCTTTGTTAAATGTCGTAATATGCATACCCTTCGTCCTTTTCGGAGCAATATTTTCCAATGAACGAGACAAGATAGTTACGAAAATAAAATGTATCATGTTGGTAGCAGACCTTTGTAAATCATAAGGATTGTCGTACGATAAAAATTGTGAGAATGCTTCGAGAATAGGCGCCATGTTAAATAAAGAACATGCATCATACAGAACCCCTAGCACATGATTGGTTGAACTGACCCCAGCATTCAGCAAGGACATCTTCTGTGCCAGTTCCGAGGCATCAATGCCACGATTCAAGTCCAGGCGAGGATCTGAAGCTGTGTGCTCCTGAACCTAGCGACAGAAAGTCAACAACATTCATGATACTAGTCATTACATTGTTCTGAAGCATTGAACGTAGCATCAGAAGTCAGCAATCCTGGTCATACGATGTATAAAAGAGATGAAAGATTCGTTATCAAATGAGGGGAAATTAATTACATCATGACATAATCCTAAAATGCTACAATCATTCTTAAATCACTGCCTGGAAAATATCACCAGGAACAAAGAAATACTTTTGTTAACTCCACAAAGTTAATCTATAGTATGAGGAGGTTTAAAACATAGCAAAATAGATATGCTTACCTTCCTCGCCAGCTCAGTCTGATCATACCCCAACAGCTGCAAGAATCTTGTCCGAGGTTCCTTCTCAAAGTTCACCTAGTGTAATAAATAAATATGTCTTAATTAGGACAGACAACCCTTAATCTGAATATGAAAAGCAATATATTTTTTACACAATGAAAATTATTCAGATATATAGTGAACCGCAAAAAACTACAAACTCCAACAATTATTTACCTAGCAATGTCTGTAAAGAATAACTTAAGTAAATTTATGTCATATGTCTTTTTTAAATTCTGTTTGTGCAGCTAATATAAAATGGCCAATTGCATATCGTATACCATATACCACTGTGAGTGGTTAAATGGAATAAAGTTGAATTGAATTGAATTTATAAATATAATAACTGTTTTGAATGCATGCATCTCCTTGTACAAAAACCCTGTCCTATATCCACAACCCTGTCCCTTATACAACCAATAAAAACCATAGAATATACTTGCCCTAAGAAAATTCCACAAATTTTCCTGGTTTGATTCTCCAGAATTGGCTGCTTTCATGGCACAGAATTCCACAAGCTGGCTGTTGTTCAGGGCAGTCTCCAATTGGTTGGATCTGGCCAGCAACTCAGTTTCCGTGACAACCTGACTGATGTGCACCTGCTTCGGCACTACCTGCTGAGGATTCTGGGACTTGACGTGGTCAAAACTGACCAGCTTGCCTCCAAACTGAAACATCACATTTCAAAATGAACACCCAAGACTCGATACCACCATCTCCAAATGCAGTGTACACGTAATTTAATGGAGATTGCATTATTACATGTATGTAGATGAAATATGGTCAGTCATAGGACAGGAAAAACAGGCAGAGTTACCTACAGCGAAGGACTAATCTACCAGTAACTAACGCTGTTTTGTTGTTACCAGTGTTCGGGTTTTGTCCGACGCCAGATTGTATGCAAAAAGTACAGGTAAACCATGAGATACGTACAGCGAAGGAGGCTCCCACAGGCTTCCTCAGCCACTTGGGCGGCTTCTGCAGCGGCATGACCTTGTCCTCCTCCTGTGTCACGTGGACCGGCTCCTGAGCAAATGGTTCGAGACCACTGAACGACTCGGAGACCTGGGAACAGACAGAATTCCTTTAATAATGTGGGAACAAACAGAGTATGCCTTTAATAATGTGGGAACAAACAGAGTATGCCTTTAATAATGTGGGAACAAAACAGAGTAGACCTTTAATAACAAAGAACAAAGAGTAGACATTTAATAACGATTTTGATTTATTTTTTTTGAATTGGGGTTTAGAGTCGCTTTCAAGATTCTTTCACTTATATCACATGTCAGTTTAGGGCAGGAGGAAACCCGCAACATCCGTAGCACTGAATGTTGCAGTAAACCAAGGATGATAACTGCATTGTCACTCTACAGACAGCGCATCCCATCAATATCGCGTTAGAAAGATAACTTTCGCGAACATTGTTGCAGGGCCCCCGGGGCGGGATTTGAACCTGGAACCTTTGGCTCCGAAGTCCAATGTTCTACCACTGCGCTACCACCCGCCTTGGTAAGATTATTACCCCCACCCCATCATAATAAATAGGTTACACATACCTCCATCCTTGGTATGAATATTAACTCAAAGGTATGTGTAAACTATTTATTATGACGGCAAATTTGGACTTGGAAGATGGGGGTAGCTGCCCTACTTTCTTGGAGTAGCATCCAACTGTTTGCAACTTATGCCATCTTAAAATCAATGACATCTAAACTAGTTATGACATCCTTGTGAAACAGGGGTCTAGGGATGACATCCTATGACATACAACAAGTAACAGCTAACAAACTAAAATCCTATCCTATTCTGCAAAATCTTGCATGACATTGATTTATAGAGGTAAGGAAGGATAACATGAAATAAAAAAATAAAAAAAATAAAAAAAATTGATTTGGTGTTTTTTCCAACATGTCAGTCTGACACTGCTGTTGTGTCATCACTTACTGGCATTTTAACGAGGCTAAGGTAAATTGGGAGGCTGGTGTAGAGAAACAAGTCATGTGACACGGGTGTCATATGACTGGTGATTGACACATGCGGTAGGCAATGAACAATGGCTAGTTAGTGTTGATTGCCAGGGAAGGTTGGAGCGTGCAGAGTTCAATGGTTATGGTGTGGATGATGTTAATTGATATTAATTAATGAAAATGATGATGATTTCAGCAATAATTTACCAACAGCAGTACATGCACTTAAAGCATAATTATTTCGTAATTGTAGCAACCAAAAAAGTCTCAGCTAAAACAGAAATAATCATTTTAGTTGGGGAGAAGAGAAAAAAAAGAAACATGAAACGGAAAACAATCTCAACAAAGGGAGGTAACTTCCACCCTGGCACCAAAGATTACTTGTGCTTGGTGTTGTGTATTGCCATAGATGAGAAACCCATTACAGAAGCCAAACCAAGCCTTGGAACAAGCACCAATGTTATAGGACTGCTCAAGTCAAGGCAGACGGACAGTCAGCGAGTGATTTTCTCGTTTAATCTAGGAGGGGCGGGAATAGGGCACTACGAGCGGCACACTCTGCAGTCACTTTAGGGAGGGTGGGGTTACGGCGGCGGGGCACACTGTAACACTGTAACACATTGCCTGTAACAGCCCCACACAGCTTGTCCTCCACACCAGCTCGTCCCCTTCGACTCTCGCTCACCTTGGGGTGCTGGAGGTTGGCTGTTGGAAGGTCTTCTTGACAGCCTCGCACTTCATGCGTTGCAGTGGCTGGTAGACTTTGTGCTGCGCCGCTGCGGCACTCTGCATCTGCTGCGCGGAGTGGAAGGACACCGACTGGACGTATTGCACTCCGGGGCCCCGACTCTTGACCGTCTGGAACGACGAGCTGCTGACCTCGCGTGTCCCAGAGTACACAGGCGGCTGGTCCCCGGTGCCTCCGGCGGGGGGTTGCTGACCGTACCCCATCTGCTGGTGCTGGTGGGGGAGGGGGTTGGGGGTGGGGTAGGTTGGGGACTGAGGCTGGCTGGAGCAGTAAGGGCTGGTGGGACGACCTAGACTAGAAGAGGACTGGAACTGCCCTGGTCCCGATTGGTGCGACGACGATGTCTCGCTGTCGGTGGAGTGTTGGGAAGGAGAGCTGGCTCGTGACAGTCTCTCCGAGCCGATCAGCTGTCTCTGGTAATGTTCGATGAGACGCTGTCGGCGTAACCGTTCACTGTACTTGTAGAAGTCGGCCATCTCGTATGGCTTGCTGACTTCCATGTGTGGCTGTAATCGAGTCACCGTCACCAGAGAGCTCGACTGCGGCAGAGGTCTGGACTGGTGCTGAGATTCTCCCGCCCTGCTGCCCCCGGTGTTTGCCCCCTGGTCGCCAGGTCCCGGGTACACGTAGCGCTCGGTCCGACTGTACGAGCCCTCGAAGCCACGCGGACTGTAACACTGGTCTGCGTGAGAACCGTTTTTACTCTCGGAATCGGGACCCATCACCAACCCCGATGTGTCCAGATGCGTCACCTCGTGTCTGTACTGGTTATCCCCGTAATACCCCCGCGACCCTTGACCTTCGTGTTGCACGGGCACTTCCACCATTCCACTGCAGTACGACGACGACGACGATGATATCGGAGGATCGTACTCCGTCTGTGACTCTCGTTTACTCCCGAACCGCGATGGCACCAGCTCCGAGCTGTAACCCTCGCTGGAGCGGTTCTCGACCCGCGACTTCCGCTCAAGGCTGTTGTACTTCTGCTGGCTGCCTTTCCGGTACGCGCCGTCCAGACTCCCGTGCTTCGACGGCAGGTTTAGCCGGTCCTCGTTGCCGTCCGGGGGAACACCACTGCCGCCAACACCACCACCGCCGATCACCGACCCCTTCAGGTGGTCGGAGCTGTCGTAGTGGGACTTGCGCTGGGAGTTGATGTTGTACATGTTGTTGGCCGAGCTGAAGCCGCTGTCCAGACTGCCCTCCAGACGGCCGCCCGTCCGCATGTTGTCGTACTCCGACTGGTTGCTGGAAGAAGAATGACTACGACTGCTGATGGTTGGGTACATCTGGCTGCGGTACTGTGTGCGGGTGGTGTACACGCGGTTCGCCAGGTAACCGCCAGACAGCTGGGGACTGCAGAAAGAAACAACACACAGAATACAGATACAGGCAGACCACTGAAGCTGAGGCGTGTAGTGTGCTGTGTGTGCGTGTGTGTGTGCGTGTAGTGTGCTGTGTGTGCGTGTGTGTGTGCGTGTGTGCGTGCGTGTGTGCGCATGTGTGTACTGTGATGTAAATGTTACTGTTAAGTGTTAGATAGTGTTAGCTAAGTGATAGTTGTTAGTAGTAGTAACTGTTAAGATAGTGTTAGTAGTAGTAAATGTTAAGATAGTGTTAGTAGTAGTAACTGTTAAGATAGTGTTAGTAGTAGTAACTGTTCAGTAGTGTTAGTAGTAGTAACTGTTCAGTAGTGTTAGTAGTAGTAACTGTTAAGATAGTGTTCTAAATAAAAGTTATTGGTAACTGTTAAGATAGTGTTCTAAACGTTAGTAGTGTAAAATAATGTGACGTAATACGTGTGGATTTTGGAAGTTGAATGTGGGAGATCTAAAGGTGTCCATTAATGTTAGATAGCATGAAAATTGTTAAGATAGTGTTAAAACTGTTACCTTTAGATTACAATCTGCTATAGGTATTAGTAGCAAGTATTAAATAGTGTGTTATAACTTTTGAAATTGTTAGTTGTCACTAATATATATATATACTGTAAATCACTTATATTATGCTTGGACCTATATTACACGCTTTCCGTGAAAAGACAATTCTCTCTCTGAATAAAATGTGAAAAAGAAAATTATAGTAAATGTGATAATTGAAGCCCTTAGTTTACTATTGAAGAGGATGTAATACTGTGTGATGTCATTAATACTAATGAATGGAAAACACAACACAAGTTATTCAAAATTAATTAAACGTTAATATATAAACTAGTATTACATTTATCACTTTTGTTTGTCAAGTGAAACATTACAAGCGGCAATCCACTCCAACATCGTTTTGCAATCACATGGTGCAAAGAATATTGACCTAGATATAGAATCTAATGGTTACGGTAAATTAAGTAATCTTATAATGTACTATTTCATTGTTACTTGTTTTTATCTATCAAACTATCATTTATTTAGTTTGAGAACGTATTCCTGTCAATGAATCAGTTATTTCTTCTCACATAATCTTGTTAAACGTGTTGCTCTAGTCATTGATAATTACTTGGCTTTATCCTATATTAATTGGTCTTTGCAACTAGTTATGTTTGTAGTCGTCTGTGAGCACGTTATAGTAGAAATTTGACATTACTTAAGCGAATATTTAAGTGAAAAACTTTTTTTGTGTGCAAATGCGCATAATTTCATTCCCGCGAATAACAATTGCGCGTAATTTGCGTCTGCATAATATAAGTGTTTTACAGTATAGTGTTGTATGGATAGTGTCACAGTCTTCGTAGTAATGCGATTCATAATGCTAGAGTTGAGTGAAACAGCATGTTCTATACCAGTGACAATGACTACACCATACATGCTATTTTGGTAGTTCTACACAACTATAGTATATGTGAATGTATCTGTATGTGAATGCTGTGAATGTATCTGTATGTGAATTTCCCTATGTATCTATCTGCAAGTGCTATACAACAGATATTTATGTGAATGCTATACAACAACTACAAGTGTTATACGAAGGCTACAATACAATAGAGAATATGTACAGAGCATGTGATACATTCCAGCAGAGCATATCATTCTCTCAAAGCTCTCATATCCACTATGTGACTGGAGCACTCTCGTAAGTGCCCGATCGCCATGCATTAACAGATTGCTACAAGAGCTCTACGGTTTCTTAGGCCAAGGTTATTTGATTCCATGCTTTACAGATTTTTATGTGTTAATTTTGGGCCGGGGGGTCAAAAATAATAATAAATATAATTTGATAGTTTGCCCAGTCGGTCGGGTCCAATATTAAAATAATAATAATTGGATATTATGGATGGTCGGCTGACATAAAATAATTATATTGTATCAATATAATTGTAAATAATTGCTATAAACATCAATACATATACATTATTCAGGATTTAATGCAAAATTATTTTCAAAGTACTGCTTGTTATAAATTAGACATTGGTGCATATTTACCAGTGAGCAATCAAATTGGCTTCAACTTTATGTCAACCATTGCCTGCCTGCCAGACTTTGTTCGTCTAATGATAGTTATAACTTTATATGACTTGTTCCATCATAATTTATTATTATAATTTTCTAAATGCTACTGTCAGCTGAACATAAGAAAGATTATTATTTTTATTTTCAAAAGTGGAAAAGATCAGGTCGGCGGATCCGTAAACCAGGGAATCAAATAACTATGGCCTTAGTTAGATACGAGAGCTTTGAGAAAAGATACCCAGGGTATCATATCCAGTGCTCTCATAAGTGTCCAATTGTCATGTACAACAGATCGCTACGAAATCTCTACGGTCTCTTTGTAAATATGAGAGCTTTGAGAAACACATGCAGGAAAGGAAATAAATAAAGGAAGGAGAAGAAGAAGAAATCTACTAGGGTTAGTAAGACTGTTTGGATTGTCGACAGGATCCGACAAGCGAGGGAAGGAGGGAGGCCGAGGGGGGGGTAGGCGAGGAGGGGGGGGATATCCTCAACCGTGCACAGTACAGCAGTCAGTGCCAGCCAATGGCAACATGTTAAATAAACATCGTTTACAAGTCTGCAATGAAAGACGAGCAATGTTAGTTGTTACTGGAACGCTCTGGAGACATTTATACGAGCGACATTCGACTTAAGTATCAAGAAAAATTCATATTAATTCTTTAAGAATTCATGCGATGGAAATTTGTCAAATGTATTAAGAGATTTAACAATTTACACGATAGATCACACTGAGGCATGCATTATTGTTTTCCTGGCCAAGGACGAGCAAGAAGTGTATATAATATATAATATTATACAATATAATATAATATAATAGCATATGTGTGTACTATAAATATAAGAGTATAGTGCTATAACCATTTCAAGATATATATATATATATATATAATATATAATATATATATGAGAGAGATATACATGTATGCATCCAAGATGCACAAGCGGTAGATTATATGAAGGGTATTTGGTTTTGTATGTTGGAGCTATATTATGCAGGTTAAAAGAATCCTATCTAGAGCTACACCTTGGGTTGGTGGAGTGTCTAAACTACTGCTGAAATTGGGGGGGCATTGTCATAATACTGTGGCCGCTACCTGTCACACAGGTGAGTTGGGCCACACTGTGGGTGTGTGTTCTCCTGCGACACCAGTAAGACTTCATGAAGCTCTCGAGTCCGCCATCAGATCATCAACTCTCGTAAGGCGTTTGTATACGTAGCGATCCACTTGAGAGTTGTGGTCTCGTAGTGGATTCGAGAGCCACATTAACCCCCTCCATGCTGGATTAGACACAAGACACTGCTCTTTGGGGCATATCTGGTTGCCTCCAGCATGGAGAGGGTTAAAGGGTGCCCTGACTTGCGTTTAATGAAAGGGTTGTACCAGTAGTCCTGGCATAAATAGAGGTTTACATCATTTTCTGTAGAAGCACCGATTTCCTGCAGTACGAACTTTTCAAGAAGCGCAGGCAGTTCCCCCAGATTACGAAACTTTTGAGTACCATTTCATGTTCACAAATCCCCATAGCATGAAATCGTACTCGAAATGTTTTGTAATCTTGGCGACAATATTACTGTCAATAGTTCTGTGGGTTAGTGCAGTGTAGTTTAGTGAGGGGTCTGGCGAGATCTGACATGTCTGTACCTCCGTCGCTGATTAATTGAATTAATGCGCTACTTTGCAGCGGGAATATTTCACCCATATGTGACGACCCCGTCACTGAGAGTGACGGTGTGGGGAATCTTTCACCCATACGTGACGATCTTTGGGTCAGTGCATTGTTTGTAGCGTACTACATGGAGAGGGGGTCTAGTGAGATACTACGTAACACTGTACCTGTCAGTGCCACTCTCCAGAGCACATTGGGTCAGTGTAGTGTATTGTAGAGACGAGGTCTGACCAGATGTGACGTGACTGTACCTGTTGCGACTAGAATTATCAGTGCCACTTTCCAGAAGACATCGGGTCAGTGTAGCATATCTGCCTTGAAGTGTATTGTAGGGGGGAAGAGGTCTGACAAAATCTGACACGGTCTGATGTGACTACCTGTTGTGACAGGAACTGTCGGTGCCACTTTCCAGAAGACATTGCGTCAGCGTAATGTCAGGAGTGTAGTGTATTGTATTGTGGGGGAGAGTTCTGACAAGTTCTGACACGGTCTGACAAGTTCTGACAAGGTCTGGCAAGTTCTGACAAGGTCTGACAAGGTCTGACAAGGTCTGACACGGTCTGACAAGGTCTGACAAGGTCTGACAAGGTCTGACACGGTCTGACAAGGTCTGACACGGTCTGACAAGGTCTGACAAGTTCTGACATGGTCTGACAAGTTCTGACACGGTCTGACAAGGTCTGACAAGGCCTGACACGGTCTGACAAAGCCTGACAAGGCCTGACACGGTCTGACACAGTATGACAAGGTCTGACAAGGTCTGACAAGTTCTGACACGGTCTGACAAGTTCTGACACGGTCTGACACGGTCTGACACGGTCTGACAAGTTCTGACCAGGTCTGACAAGGTCTGACAAGTTCTGACACGGTCTGACAAGGTCTGACAAGGTCTGACAAGGTCTGACAAGGTCTGACGTGACTGTACCTGCTGTGACTGGGACTGAGGGTGACACTGTGGGGAAGACTGTGAGATGGTGACATGTGGTGGCCATCATGAGGTCGATGATGTTGGTGGTGATGGAACGACTGCGACGATATGGGAGGCCTATCTGTAACATGTCCCTGGAAACAAACATGGCACATTCAGGAAACAAACAAGAAGTATTCAGGAATTAAAATGGCATCTTCAGGAAACAAATATCACTTGTCAAAAGGACATCTCACATAAAATAATTGGTGTTTTTCAGAAAGATTTGGTTAAATTGACGGATATTGTAGAAATCAGAGGAAACAAATAATTGTTCGCAAAATTACAATGAATGTTATTACACATAACTGCGTCTCACGTGGGAGTGTCTCATGTGACTACATTTCACCGGACTGTGTCTCACCTGAGTGCGATGATAAACTGGTTCTGGCTGACATCGCTGCGGTGGTGGAGACTGGGCAGGGGAGACAACTTCAGAATCTGAAACAAATCAGACAATATAAATAGAGTTACATTCCCTTAGTATATGTCAGATAGATTTATTGTCTGCTCATGCAAGATATCTTACATTCATGTAAGATATCTTATATTCATGCAAGATATCTTATATTCATCAAGCAACAAGAATTTGAATTCAAGAAGTCAATTTCATGCAGGTAATAAATAAAACTAATATATATATATAATTGTATTGTATTGATACACTTACTAAATTAGATATAAATCATAGAAACCTCTTAATCAATGTTAATAATTCATGCTAGAAATGAAAATAACATACAAGTGTGTATTGCTAAACAATTACAAACATATTCACCAAACAAATAATACATTTTCTTTGCTCAACTAGATACAAAAAAAAATAAAAAGAAGTTATTTTTGTGCTGATAATGCATTTAACCCTCCACCTGCTGGATTTATTCCAAATGCAGTGACTATAGTATAGGGCATCTGTGCTTGCATCCAGCATGCAGAAGGTTAACATGTGCTTATGCGATATATTCATAAACAAACATAACATCACATGCAATCTAATTAAAATCAGATCTCACATAGCTCCTTAAATATTTGGACATTCTTTTGCTAAACTTGGATCTAACTGACACTAGTAGACACTAGTAGACACTAATGGATGTCCAAATATCTGAGGGTCAGTTTCTGATCTGATTTTAATGATCACGTGCATTGTGGACGTATAGATAATCAACGTGCACCATCAAGAGGTCAGGGAGTGCATTGTGATGGGATCATGACATTTATCTACGAGATTAAATATATCCTGGCGACTAATATTGTTAAACCATTCTATTGAAGCAAGTTTGTCATCTGTTTAGAGATTCATAATGTACATGATTTAATTGCAGTTTAGAGCCACTTTCAAGATTATTTCACTTAATCACATGCTTGTCAGTTTAAGGTAGGAGGAAACCTGCTTTGTTGCAACACCCATGCAACACCCATAGCACTGAATATTGCAGAAGACCTGCGAGCAGGATGATGAATAACTGCATTACCACAGTACAGGCAGTGCATCCTATCAGTATCGCTTCAGAAAGGTCATTTTCACGAACATCGATGCCGGGCTCCCGGGATGTTAATTTGGCTCAGATGAAGATATATAAATTTGTGAATGCTACAATAGAAATTATCTTAACATTGAAGTAGGATACCTTTTTCTTCTTCCTTTTTTTGGGTGGTAAATATGTACCTTGGAATCAAGTTTAATAATAATATTAGATATTTTAGAATGAATTAGTGCTTTTCACAGTGGGAGTATTTCACCCAAATCAAACAGATATTTTAGAAATAAATATTTAATAGTGTGTATGGTATATTAAATCCAAGTGTGATAATTATATAAATATGCTTTCTAATGATTTTCTCCAAGCCAGTGTTCAGTTAAATGAATATGTATAATGCACTATTGGTTTAAATTTGTTTAATACATCAACATTAAATATTATAATTCATTTATTGGTGTTTGATTTAGGGTTTTAGGGATCTAGGGTTTTCTGCTGGGTGAGTGAGTTAGTGAATTTTTGTTTTACGTCACAGCGGGAATCTTTCACCCATACGTGACGGTGAACTAATTAACTATACAATATAA
>JAUTBT010025310.1:0-20002 GCA_032361225.1 Lepetodrilus schrolli
TGTGTGTGTGTGTGTGTGTGTGTGTGTGTGTGTGTGTGTGTGTGTGTGTGTGTGTGTGTGTGTGTGTGTGTGTCTGAGAAAGTGGGTTATCACAGCTTGGCATCCAGAAAAATGTATTTACTAGTATTAGGAAAGTAGTTTGCATTGGAAATCTAAATTCGTGTTATTGGCAAACATTTTAAACCAAACGAATTATTTTACGTAACAGTCCAAGTCGATTAAACTTCGGATTTAAGTATCGTAACAAACAAAATCAATTTGCGCTGGGATCATCTGGCCGGTATTGTGATAATAAAATCTTAAGCTGGTGATAGGCAAGCATTAAGAAATCTGTTTGTGACATTATCTTTAAATATATCAAATCTTCATTTCGACTTCATTTTCTTAGAAAGAAACATGTAGGAAATAAAACATACGTAGCTTAGATAATGGTGTCCTATTTCTAGTCCACGTATACTAAAACACGACCTTTTGGTTCTAATTAAGCTGTCGAACTTGTCAGGGGGGGGGGATTTTTTGTTTGTTCTCAGTGCAGATGGAACACAAAGTAAAACTGCACGAAAAAGATTTCAACATCGGGCATATATGACATTATACTTGTACATATATGTCATCGAAGACTCTTCATGGGAAACTATCTCGTAAACAGAACGTTAAAGCCTTTTTAAAGACCTATATAGCCACAGACAATCGTCCCAAACTGAATTTAGACACGCAATGGCGTTTTTATACTGATCATCATTGCTTTTGTACCTCCAGAAATCCTTTCATCGATCGATGGTACGGAGATCTCCTTGATACACCTCTGAGAAATATACATGTTTCTTAATTTTGGAATGGAATTTTCAAAAATATCTGAATATACTTTTCATGTTTCCCTTTTTATAAACTGGAATTACTCCGACTGCACTCTATCTATAAGAGAGGGTAAATCTGATGAAGATATATAAGAGCTAGGAATATATATCTGGGAAGTTTTTATGCCAAATTAAATGATCAGGTAAACAGACGCAGTGTCTAAAATAGTTACATCTGGAGTTACTTATATATTACAGATTGCTACAGTAACTCAATTAATCCAATTACAAACCAAATGTACGTGGATTCAATAGCCAAAATTAATATACAACATTCATATGGGATGAGGAAGAACAGTTGTGATACCCTTTTCACTAATCATACATAAATTACAGATTAACATGTGAATCAATTAGCAGATAATTGCTTACCACAACTCGCTGAATGCATTACCACAACTCGCTGAATGCATTAACGCAAGCGTGATTGCCAGTCGATCATAATCAAATACATCAAAAACTGTACACGTGTCCTATGTAATGTTCGACCTATTCACATGACATCAGTAGACATTGGAATTCTTGACAGATGAGTTACTATGACGGTGAACAAACGGTAGGTTTATAGTAATATGCCCGATAAAAAATACCAGGGTCATGCTAAGGAAACCTCTATGACATTAGTTGTAAATGTACTCGACGAAGACACTAGATGGATCCGTAACTTCTTGCTGTGACTATATGTGCAACTTGCATATGTCCACATATGCGTAATCTGTATATACCGAGATGATAATCATTTACAGCTTTCAAATTAGTTACCAAACTGTATGAAAATGACAAATCGTTCAACTATTCTTTTTTAAATTGGAGTTTAGAGCCGCTTTCAAGATTCGTTCAATTACATGGATATATCACGGCTTATGAATTTAGAGCAGAGGGAAACCTACAACATCCGTAGTGCTGAATTATTGCAGTAAAACTGATGATAACTGCATTGCCACGGTACAGATCTAGATAACACATTCTACTACGATCGCGTCAGAAATGTAGCGTTCGCGAGCACTTTCATTGATGCCGGGTCCCAGGGACGGGATTTTAACCAAGGCCCATTGGCTCCGAAGTCCATCGTCCTACCATTGCGCTACCACCCGCAAAATGACATCTCATATATCTGTTAATGGTAATGTTTGTTTTTTTAAATAGAGAACATTCGAATACAATTGCCATTACAACCCGTCTTAATGGTATACTAGTAGTTATTTTAATTGAGAAGATAATAAACTGCATTATTTCTAAGTCAGAAATGACAGTTAACGTTCATGTCCACCGTAAACAATAATTAGCATATGTTGGTGCTATAATCATCTGTATACGTCCGTTATGGCTCCATTGAATTTGTCTTTAAATGAATTATATGAAGTGATGCTGGAATTTCTAAGAATGTACGTGAGATGTACGCACCTCCTGTGTGAGGTTTGTGACACGCCGCTCCATAGGATCCACCAAGACCCATACAAATACCACCGCCGAGTCTACCACCATCAACGCACCAATGATGAACAGCAGGTGCTTGTCTCGTAATAACTGAAAATAAAATGGAATAATATAGTAAATACATAATAATAATAATAATAATCAGCATCAGCATTATACTACTAGTAATAAAGTGTATATTCAGTATGCATTTACAATACGACAATCCCACGTTCGTAATCATACACACTGCTTCATATTTGCACCCATAACAATGAATCAGTATACAGTTTCCTTTTCAACGCTATGGGTAAAATATATTCCAATGTGCAGCTTTGAGGGCCGAGTCAGCATGTGCATAGCCATCTCATCTTACAAAGTACCATTATCGATGTATTGGGTGCACATAAAGCAATAATTGAAAGATGTAGGAAACAGTTTACATGAACTGGAACACGTCAATATTAGTGTATTCATACCAGCTGGTAGAGGTTCGCTTGCAGCCAGTGGATTGATGAACTGTTATTATAGTAAATTGTCTTGAAGTTAAAGTATAAGGAACAGTTATGGTAAACTTTAGCAAATGCAATCTAGACTATATTATGACGGGTAACCCACGCAATACTATACCGCTAGATAGAATAGTGGAGTAGTATCCCTCATTACTCACGATGTCTAAACTGAAGAGCTGAATATAGATAATATTTTTGAAAGTTGAATAACCTTGCTCTTGATGAGTCCACTGTTGGCCCGGGTGAAGATCTGATGAACGCGGTACGTCTTTGCGAACATGGCTCCAAACGCCAAAGAAAACCCAGCTGCTAGAAGGAAAGCTCGACTCTGAGGGAAAGAATAATTCGAAAATTAGTAACGAACCATGATACTTAGTTATATGCATGTAATATCATACATAATATCGCAACAATAAGCTTTTGCGAACATGGTTCCAGCCGCCAAAGAAAACCCAGCTGCTAGAAAGAAAGTTGGACTCTGAGGTAAAATACAATTAGAAAATTAGCAAAGAATTGTGCTAGGTATGTATAGGCATGGTGTCATACATAATATGGCAACAAAAAGCATACGGCCATGTCTTTGCGAACATGGTTCCAGCCGCCAAAGAAAACCCAGCTGCTAGAAGGATTGTACGTGGCGTCGTACAAACAATAGGTACCTATCCTATCATATCGCAACATTCAACATGAATCGTATGCAGCTATATCCACGTATGACATCAAGACTAATATACAGGGCACAACGTATACTTCAGTTTATATGTTATGATGTGTGCCAATAAGTTATGGTAGTAATACATTAGTGAACGTTGATCTTGCATCGCTACACAAATGCACAGTTTGGCTAACCATGGCGTCTTATCGATTAGCTGATGAGATGCACCTGTAGTTCTAAATAAAATAGAATGGTGCTGCATTTATCCAAGGAAAAGGCTTTTCAATTTGGCAATAAATACTATCTAAGGTGTCTAGTGATGTTTAAGAGTTTCCATAAATATATTATTTCTTTTTCGACGCCGTGACTTGCATTTCTGCAATCACGACACTAACCCTCAATGTTGGACTTCAGACGATGAATAAATCAAATACACATCAATGGGGTTTCTATTACTTTTACTTAACGAGGTATTTGCTTTACGGTATGTGTGTCCAACAAAACCAGCAATGCCGAGGCACAGTGCTAATAGTTATCGGATATTAATCTGGCATAGATTCAGACTTGTCTAGACTACGTAATGAAGGAGTAAGATATGCGGACATCCACATACAGTCTATATTGATGGATGGGGTGTTAATGGATTAATTGTAGAAACCTAATATCACTGTGTAAATTCCTATCATAAACTGACACCGTTTCAATTATATGCCAGTTAGCAATGGGCTATGGTATTCCTATTGATAAACCAAACTAGGTTAGACTAGGAAGTTGACATAATCAGATATAGTATAAAAATCACAATTCTGCTTATTTGGCAGTGTCCTATAAAGCTGGTGGAAATATATTATGAATTAGTCGTTCACTGGGTCGACAGGTTACCCAGTAGATGAAATATATAGGTAACCCTTCGTGAGATTAGATAGTCAGTAATGATGTCAACACGGTGGAAACAGTAAATATCGTAGCGTTGATCGTAATTGCACAGGTTTGATCAAAGTGGACCACGTGGGGCTTCGCAATATTGGTAAGTGTTCCAGCGACGCATTTAATCCCGGTCGCGGAGTGCGATTTAACATGATTTAGTCTCCTTTACTCTATAGAATCTTCCAACGTAACTTTGAATCTCTGTTGATGAAAATTCGACGATTCCTGAATGCCACAATCGCATTGGTGTCCATTGTGCAAATTTTGAATATCACAGTCACATTGGTTTCATTTGGAAAACTTCCTGAATACCAGTCACACTGATGTCAATCGGGCAATTATTTAATGCCACTGTCGCATTGGTGTCAATTGGGAAAGTCTTGCATATGCCAGTCATATTGGTGACACTTTGACAAATCCTACATACTATAGTCACACTGATGTCAATTGGTAATAGTACTAAATGTCACGGTTGCATTGGAGTCAATTAGGAAATCTTGACAAGAACATCACAGCTACACTGATGTCAGTTATGTAAGACAAGAATAGCAACGTCACACCCTGTTCCCACATATTTTCTCCTTGAATTTGTAGATGGCCTTCTTCTAGTCATCGTTAACCTCAATGGCATTGATGTCAGATGACAAATGAGCAAGTCCTGAATATTAGTCAGTGTCCTGAATATACCCACATTAATGTCAATTGGGAAGTCCTGATTGGCACAGTTGGTGTCAACTAGGCAAGCCTAGAATACCAGAGTCACAGCAACAATTCAGGAAGTTCTGAATACTACATTCAAAGTGATGACAGTTGCACAAGGCATGAATACTAGTCCCAGCATCTTCTACAGCTAAAAGAAACATCTATTGACAATCTCATGGACATGCTCTCACTTACCGTACAGACAAAAGGAAACACCTGCCAGTCTAGAGTGGCATCATCCACACCCAGCAGAATTACGGCAGAGTACACCAGTATACATCCTACAACGGCAACGTTGTTCAACTTGGGACTGGACAGTTTGATAAACCTGTAAGCGAGAAAGATGCAGACGTAAGATGAACTCTTGGATAGTAAGATACTGTATTTCAGTTTTCTACGTGATCCTGTATTGGGTACCTGCAGGGAGGGAGAGAACATAAAGGGGGACAGCTTGGGGCTGGGGTGTGGGGGGGGGGTGCTAACGAGAGGTAAAATGAAAGTAACTAAACTAATATTACAGTGAAATATTGACTGTAGAATCGAATAAAGCACATTACCACAATAATTACATTTGGAATCAAAATGGTATAAAAACAGTATAATAAATACATATAGCAAACAAGATTCGCCTAAATTAGCATTTTGAACGTCAGATTCATATTTCATATTGGTAGATATTCCCTCGAGACACTATGCAGCCAATGTACGCTGAGTGAAATCTATTTTATTATTCAGTATCGTTGTCGTCAATTAATTAGATTTTTAAAGTCGTATTCCTAAATTAACTTCGGAACAAACACGATAATTAAATATTAAAGGAAAAGAGCTAATGATTTGTTTGGACATCACTGTTTTTACATGAACATTGAGACGGTATTGTCTGACCTTGTAAAACAGTGTCTGTGCGGTACGTGCCAAGCATAGTCACCCATTTATATCACATTAATGATCAATTCGCTATTCAACTGCAAGAACAACTTGTCACGTTTGGCATAGAGACTATTTTCCAGACCCGTACAGCATAAACTGTTAAAGATACATTATCTATTATATAATAATATATCAGACACGACTGATACTAGTAGTTAACTCGATTTAATGTGTGTAGAAATATGTATACGAGAACAAAGAAACCATTTTCTTTGTCATTTGAGGAAATTCAGGAAATCCGGACATGCTTGTAGTTAATTCAGTTGAGATAGGTCATGGAAAGCCACGCTGTAGCTCAGATATGAACATTGGTGGTTGTTATAACGGGGGGAGTGTTACTCCAGCCGATATTACTCTATTACTCTATTACTCTAGACGCTATCAAATGTCACACTATCCATAATTGTAGTCTCATTCCAGCACGAAGCATGAGCAAATAGAACTAATCCGTTAAAGAAACAAAGAGAGAAATAAATAGAAAAGAAATACAGATATTTCAAATTCCTTTGAACATATATTTGATAGAAAGTGACGTTCTATGATGCTGTTATGCATATAATACGACAACAAAAGGCTTGTGAAAGCTTAACATTTTTTCCCTAGCCAATGAGTTAATTGCTTTCAATAGTTGAGCTAGTGGGTTTTTATTTTCGACCGCTTTATCTTTAATGAATGAACAAACTATCTTTACCGACCAGTTAAGATACATTTGAGACGAAAAAGCCTTTCAGTTAACTACTGCATTGCACGCACTTCTTACTAAATGCTTGTCTATATATCTCGTTTAGTTCAGCGATTCCTTTCGTTTGTAGAATTTCCCTTTTGACATCTCCCTTTCTTTTGGTTGCCAGAGGTTAAATGAGACTAAATGTAGACATCTCGGGTATCTTTAGTTTCCACTGAGAGCATGTTTAAACACGAAAAGCCAGCCTGTTAAATACATCATGCCATTGCGGGATTGACACGAAGTTAATTAAAATAGTCCATTTAATTTTCTCGCAAACTTTCTTCAGGGAACTCAATGCATGGAGATGGTGCATAGCGCAGTGGTATTTGTATGTAGGTATATCTTACCTTAATTTTCTGTGATGTAGATTAAATGTGAGGAAGAATATTGCCAAGACGACTCCCAGACTACAAAGTGCACAAGCCACGTAGAAGAAGACAGGGTTGATGGTTTTCTGATGCAGCAGGACTATTTTCTTGTCTTTTGGTACACGTCCTCCTACAAACACAACTCGTAACAATGTATTCTTACGCATATTCCTATTCATGTGTAAATAAAAGTATTACATATCATATAGCCACAGTGTTAACAGTGTTAACATATTTCATTAACAAAAGTAAAACCTTGTTAAGTTCATTGTACATATAATTATACTCTAATCCTTCTCATAGACGTTTCGTAACATTGTTTTCCTCAGTTTTTAATGATTTTCTTTTACGTTTTTGAAAAATTGCCACTTCAAAAAATGTTTTTAAAAAATCATTAAAAAATCGAAAGAAAAAAAGAATGTCACGAAAAGTATTTGTCGACTTTGACCAGGACTAATGATGTGTGTGTAGTGTTTCTATATACTCACATATTCTTATTTCGCAATTGTACGACAACCACTTGTCATTTTGGACATATAACTTGTACCTTTCTATTATTTTAACAACGAAGAATTTACAAACATCTACAAGCTGTAGGTACTCTTCAAAGACTTGCAGATGTATTGGAAGGAGAATGGCACCCGATTCCTAAAACCGATTTCCGAAATTTGGTAGAAAGCTTCCCAAAAAATATCTGCCGCATCTTAATTAAATGTGTTGAGTATATACAGTGAAGGGAGTTTACCATGCCAGGAGATGTCGTGGCATTGGACACAGTTGAAGTCCAGCTCAAGACTGTCGGGTTCCAAGACTGCTATTCGTGAAAAGTTTCCTTCTGTGGAACAGATGATGGGTGCACATAAGTTGAGGTATTATTGGCATTACAATTTGTTAATCTTGCTTCTATAAATATCGCGGATATCGCGGATATTTGTACTTTGAAAAGTATTCAATGTTAGCTCGAACCAGACCCATAGCTTTTTAGTACGAACTCATGGTCAACAAGGTTTTGTTCACAAATCACCATACAAAATTTGAGCATAAAATCGTAGTCAAAAGGTTTCGTAATCTCAGGACCCAGAGTTTTCGAAACATGATTGAGTATGTTATTATGCTCAACTCACATGTTGCATTGAAGATTTGAGTGCGAAATCGATCTGCGTTGAGCACGAAATTGTAATATAAACGGTTTTGTAACATCTGGGACAGATGTGAAGGTATGGTAATGGTTAGGCCATAGTTATTTGATTCCCTGGTTTACGGATTTTTCTGTAATCAGTTTGGCTCGGGCGGTGGAAAATAAAAATATAAATAATTGGAGATTATGAATAGTCGGTTGACACAAAAGAAATATAATTGTCAATATTTGTTATAAACCAAATAAGTTGTTTAGATTTGAATGATTGTCAATAGCAGTAATTGTTATAAATTATACATTTATTTTACATAGTTACCAGTAAGTAATCAAATTGGCTTCAACTTTGTGTCCACCATTGCTACCAGTTTTTGTTTATGTTCAATGATGGGTTTTATGACCTTTTCCTTCACCATTTGTTATTATAATTTTCAAAAGACATGTGCACTGTCGGCGGAATATAGTATTTGTATTTTCCAAAGTGGAAGCAATCGGGTCGGTGGATCCGTAAACTAGGGAATCAAATAAATATGGCCTTAATTACATTAGTGTTGTCCATGAAGTTTCTAGCCAGATATATCAAACGAAAATTGGTAATTATCATCCTTGGATAATAATACAATAATACACTATCTACCATCTCGCTAATATAACAAGAGGAGTGAAAGGGATAGTAATGTGATCTGTTCCGTATAAGCGTACGTCTGTATACACTGTAGTAATAGTATGTTAACATAATAAGCAATGTCATGCGTGTATATTCAATTCGATTCACCGTATATTTATATAGGATAGACGTTGAGGACTGGTTCTCAATTAACACAAATCATGCTTTAAGACTCACATATGGGCCAAGTTCCTTAGCAATTAGCTTCCACAGTAGACATACCATTACATCTCCAATAGATAGTTACCTTGGTTTTGATATACGACTGCAATGCTCTCCCTGTCTGACCCCACGAAGGACACCGGACCCTAGGGAGGACAAACAAACCTTAATTATCATGGAAACTGGATATCGGCCTAAACCACGTTTAAATGAGAAAGTGACCGATTTGTATTTTTGGAATTTTTGGTTTAGAGCCGCTTTCATTATTCTATCACTTATATCATGGCTTGTCAGTTACTCGCAGGAGGAAACCCTCAACATCCGTAGAGCTGAATGTTGCAGTAAAGCTGTGAGCATCGGTTGGTACTGACGGAACAAGGATGGTAATTATACAACTGCATTGCCACAGTACAGACAGCGCATCTTACTCAATATCGCGTCATAAAGGTAACTTTCGCCAACATTGATGCCGGAAGTCTTCCTGACAGACTTTCGTTTTGCAAGTAAAATAGAATATCATGTTGTACATGTTGTGGTTGTGACTGTGGTTGTTGTTGTTTCTTTGTTTCTTTCTTTGTTTCTGTTTTATTTGTTTCTGTTTTATTTGTTTCTGGTTTATTTATTTCTGTTTTATTTGTTCAATTTGTGTTACTTTATATGTTTAATGCGGTTTTTTTTTGTATTATGCTTTGCTTTACATTTAAATACTCTCCATTATCGGAAAACGTCATGTAATAGCTTTCTGCACATTGGTTTCAATTTGTCATGAATATATTTTGAGCTACAATTTAATTGATCAACTTAGATTGCTTCTAGAAAACGAAAGTAAAAAAAACAAAACATGTGGAAATCCCATATACATCTACACTCATGATGAAGAGTCAGCCGAGATTTGTGGTGGGCGGACACGCACATTATCTGGTTCTTGTTTGGATGGTGATTATTTAGGGAATGTCGTAATAGGTAAAGAAAAACGACGCATAGTGAGTTGTTTGTGACACAAATATGAACATGGTACAATGTAAAATCTGAAATTAGGATTACAAAACCTTTTGAGCACGATTTCATGCTCAAGCGGAAATTTTATATGGGGATTTTTTAACAATACTTTGTTGAACATGAGTTTTTACTGCAAAACGTTTCGTAATCTGCGGGTCAGATCTAGATATTTCATTCAAAATTGCCAATAATAAATAATAGCGATATTATTATATACTAATATAACATTTAGTTCGCGGTGAGTGGGTATGTGTGTGTGTGTGTGTGTGTGTGTGTGTGTGTGTGTTTGTGAGTCTAAGCAAGCACACGTGTGTGTGTGAGCATGTGTGTGTGTGTATCTGTGTATATGTACGTGTGTCTTTGTCCTTATGTTGCATCGCATGTACACTTCCTTTGGCTGGGATGTCTTCTAGTCATTGTATCGGCCATCGTCTGAATCTAGGCGCATTAGACCACTTAATCGTACACTTTACGTAGGAATATGGTCTGTGTTTCAGAGGCTGCGTGTCACCATGTTGATGAGGGTATACAATAGTATATAATTTCATTTGCATGTCTTCCACGAATTCAGCGTTAATTTCAAGTACCTGTATATGACATTAAATAGCCTATACTGTTATTGTTCACATTATAATTATTATTAATAGTAGAAGTAGTAGTAGTAGTAGTAGTAGTAGTAGTAGTAGTAGTAGTAGTATGAGTAGTAGTAATACATGCTAATATAGTAATAATAATAATAATAATTATAATAAATATTACGATTGTTTCGTAAATTTCATGACAACAGTATGTATTATTCACTACAGATTGCATTATGAGACTTACTGAGACCCCTAAAAAGTTGAGACCTTCAATAATTTTAAGGAACGTATCCTTGACTGGCTTCATGTCGGTGTAGTTCAGTTGCCGTAGGTTTGGGAGAGTGACATTGCCAAAGTGTTGTAGTTCTATCGCTTCTCTCAGTGCTAGAGCAATCGTCCACACGGTATCGTAGGTAGTGGTGGCATACATACTCATAGGGGACGAGCCGTTGTTCTCCCAATAGTTTTGCTGAAACTCCGCCGTCGTCTGTAAAGGAGTAATACTATTTAGACAAACAGGGGCACTGATTTCATGGCGATGGTGTTCTTGAACACGATACTGGCCTTGGTTTTGGACTGTAACGAACAACGGCAAAAATAAAAGCATCATTGTTGAGGGTATGTATCGTTCACTACAGCCAATAATAATAATAATATATCTACCACTACCACTACCTTTGAATATTTAAATATTTTAAAGAAAATATGCTGAGTACTGGATCAAGCGATGTATACACACAATTTGAATAATTTCACTAATATTTAAACAATGTATACCAACAATTTGAATACTTTCACTAATCTTGAAATTAATGTCAAGAAGACAGACACGTGATCCATCTTCTCTCAAGTATAAAAGTATGGCCATTTGATATCAGACTTAAATTAAGTTGGCAGTGTATCACTGTCAAAGAGGATAGATATCAGTTAAAATGCCACAGTACTAGGGTTACACCTTTTGTTGTTCGTGTACTTAAACAGTGATAGAACCTTACCAAATTTGCCACCGATCGCACGTCGCCCATTAGGTTATTAAGACTAGACACGACAAGGTATCCCTCCGCCGCGATGAGAAGCTGATTCCGTGTGCAACCTTTGGTCTCCGTACTGTTCCACGAAGTTTCAAGGAAAGTACCAACCAATAGCCACACGTAACGCCGACCGTACATCCCAAGTTTGTAGGCCTGTAAAAGAGCAAGTGCCAATTTACACCTCGGTTCCGATTTTAAACAGCATCTATGAATAACGCAAAAGGCAATACTGTTAATTCTAAGCATTAGTGCGTAATTACTATTACAGCAACACCAATTTAAATCTGAATATCATACCTTTTAGTGATCTGTTGGAATAGTGGTACACATAGCGTTGACTGTGGAAACACTATGGTCAAATGTAGGTGTTGGACATAGTAATGGAGACATTAGTAGTACGATTAGTATCGTTGTAAGCTAAAACAAACCTCACAGAACACTTGCCTCGCAGATGCCTGCGAAAATCCACCTATTAGAATCCGTGCATCTAAATCCTGAAACGAAAAGTCGAATATAATTAATATAATATGTTCATGTATATAGTGGCAAACTCCACACTAGATGAGCTCATAGCGCAGATGTTTTAAAGACTCGTGTACGTGTATGCAATTGGTAATTTCTGTTTGGCAGATTTAAGAATATATATAGTCATTATTATAGTTACGAGGACGCTTGTGTCCGAGTACTTTAATTTTATAAAAGTTCAGGGCAAAACTATACTTTAGACCGTACTCTATTCCTATTCTAACATTGCACACATTTGTAGAAAAAGAAACATTGAATATTCATCAACCATCCGTTTACGAATACATAAACTGGGCCCGTAAACTGGGCCCGTAAACTGGGCCCCTTAACGTGAACTGGATGTTGCCCGAGACATGACGTCATGCTACTGTGACGTCGTAATGTATGTACGTCACCAGCTTGTCACCAGCTTGTCACGGTGTTTGTAATCATTACTAACGAGGGAGGTTAAAAGTAAGGGCACATGACGTCATTGGCATTTTGCCAACTCACTTTACCCAGTATTGAAGGATTGTCGTCGCATTGATCTCACACGCTACTTTGTTAGAATTAGCCATACAATGTTATGTTTAAGAAAAAAAAATGTCTGTCATGTATCAACGGTCACTAGATGACGCGTCGTCAAACATGATAGCGTACCCTCCAATGACAAATACGTTATTACTGCTACCAGTTATATTCCTTCTGCATGTATACTCTAATACAAATTATAATGCCAAGTAAGTACTAGCAAGGTTTAATCTGACAAACATTATATTATACTGGCGTCCCTAATCTGACAAATACCCTATCACTATTGATTCGCCTACTTTTTAGAATCGTCATAACATAGTATTACTTCTACTGACAAACATCATAATATGTCTATGCTTACTTTGTTAAATACCTTAGTATTTATACCTGGTACGCCTACCCTGACAAATACAATAATACTGCTATAATACTCTAGCAATGTATTACTTCTACTGGTACGCCTATTCTGACAAACACTATACTCTCAGTAATGCTCACTCTGGAGAAGAAAAAAAACGTGATTGGTGCGCATACTTTGCCAAACGTCATAATACTTCTATTCCTACTCTGGCAAGTGCCACATCACTTGTACCCATACGCCTACTCTGACAAATGCTGTATTACTTCTACTCGTGCGCCTACTCTGACAAATGGCTTGGAGACAAACATCACACTCACGTAGCCTAGAAACGTACTTTTAAACGCTTCATTTTCTCTGGTATTTCAGTCTTGGATGTGAAAGACAAGGACGCAGTGGTCGATATGTTGTAGTTGTCGAAGACGTCACCTATATTGTCCATCGCCTGTAGTATATTGCAATTTCACAGTAAAAAAAATCAATTAAATATCTATCACACATGCATTAGTGCATTATCATAATGCAATGCATTATTACTATTTTAACGTATTTACGGGATATCACCAATGCCGGGAGCGATATGTTCCATATTTGAAAGAGATTTATTTGCATATGTTCCTTTAACTACAGTCGTGCATTAGGTATGACTGTTTGTATGAAAGTGTCAAGCTTTGGCATCAACGTTAAGTACTAGCGAGTACATTAAGTGTGAAGAGAGCCATTCCTAGTCTTACAAACTAACAAAAATAGCATAAATATATGAAAGCCCAGTGTTGTCACTTTCGTGTTGTGAAAAACATGTGAAAAGTGTGTCTTTTCTATATTTGTTTCTATATCATAATTCAGAATGATCTTTTAATTATTTGGATTTTGTAATCTCGTTATTCGAATTACATTTCAATTTTGTCAATTTTTTATTATCCAATTGTCGTTAATCAATATTAGAATGCTTTACATGTCCCACTGTTATGGGTGATTTTACACTTACGGGTTGTACACCACAGCTCAGACGGTTAATTATATGTATATAGCTATAATGAGCACCATAGACTGTTTTTAACAGGTGTGTGTGCATTCATGCTATATAATATCAAGATACGTTCAAATCAGGACGGGGGGGGGGGGTGACAGAACAGTGTGTATGCTTGCGATAATTTGTAATTTGTCTCGGTAAGACCTACAAGAAACGGCTGATACAGATGTCGGCAGGGTTTGCGGTTAGCCTAGCTTGATATACTCAGCAAAATAAATTAAGGGCCAGCAGATATTATGTGGGAAAGCTTTTTACCAAATTTCAGAACTCGGCTTTAGGAATCTGGTGTCATTCTTCTTCTTCTAATGGTTCTGTCAGTTCTTTAAGAGTACAGGGAGCCTTTCCATGTTTGGAAGTTCTTCGTTGTTAAACTAATATACAGCTAAATTTATATGGCGCTTAATTAGTTTTGTTGAGTATACATAACATATCGGTGGATAATTATTTTATGGATGGATGAGACGAGACAGTCTCTGAGCACACATGATACCACAGTAAAAATAGTTAGGTGCTCTGTTCCTGGATCCTAACAGGACCGGACAGGACATATAACAGGACCTGGCCCGAACACCTAACCTTTCTTTCTGTCTGCCTGTCCCTTAAAACCAAGATTGACGTTATTTATAGACATGACATTGTTAAATTCGGCACTGAGTTGCACCGTGTTACACTGAAGTAATTTGGAGGTAATAAGATACTACGCTCTACCACCTACACCACGTGTGAGCTGTACCGTTAGCGACACGTTGTACTTGGTTGTCAGACTGCTTCTGTCACAAGAACTATTGGTAACGCAGTTGAAAACTTGACAGTTCTTTGTACATTGCATTAGACTCGACAATAAAAGTAAGCGATGTATCTAATGTGTTCAAATAGACATCACATACTTGATAACAGGCAGATATGCCGTGTCAATGTCGACACATTCTTCGGGCAATGTAAATAATGCGATATAAGTTGTCTGAGGAAGACGATAAGTGTATCCACCATGTATAATTAAGTTGGGCTATATTTTGTTATTGTTGCACGGAAGTGCACATTGCGAACCGGTTTTTGAAAACGATACATAGCCGATTTTTATCACTCTCCAACCTGGATATCCTTTCACGAAGCTCTCACATCTACTACAAGACCATAAGCACTCTCGTAGCGATCTATTATACATGGGGATCTTGAACTTACGAGAGCGCTATGGTCTCATATTGGATATGAGAGTTTCTAGAAACGATATCTTGAATCCTCCTGTACGAAACAGCGTAACTCTAAGGTAACCGTATCTCCGACCTTAGCAATGGTGTAGTCTATTGCTAAGATTGAAGTAAAGGATACCTTGCAGTTACACGATTTCATACAGGCCAGACCAGCGTGAACTGTTAAGAACTAGTCCGTTATTTTAACGGTAATTCTCAATTTGCAAATGATTAGGCCTATATTTTTGCAGAAGATTATGGATTCCAGTCGTTCTTTGACATAACACGCTATCCGTATTCACAATCATACACGCATATTAATCTCTATCGTGTATGAAACCTAAGAAAGAACGATTCCACTCATCGTTCGTTATATCGGCATGTCTGAAACGACCACCTATGGCAGCTATACAGAGAACGATGCACAGGCTGATTGCATGGTAGCACTGTCTGGTTTCACTAATCTAATATAAACTTACGAGCAGGATATTAGCACTCTAGCGGGAAAGCCCGCTTGCATGTGGTAAGAAATCAAAACGCGTAGCTGATATAACGAATTATTCTAGAGGAGTTGATATTAAACGAGTTTGACAATGAACAGACACTACCTCTCCACACTCGCATGGTAAACATCGTAAAAGTAACGTTATTATTGGAGTCGGCGACCCAGTCACATACGGAAGTCGCATACTTCCGATGCAACTTCCGGTGACCGTTTCATGAATGGCGGTTACCAAAATCCATCCGTGGTTATTATATGCACAGCCACGAGATCATTCGACCACACTGCCTCATTATCGAGACGATTGAGCCCATTGAAACATAGCTTTCATAGCTTAATAGCTTCATTATATAGCTGAACAAATGTGCATGTATATACTGCCAGTTCCTCCAATAAAAAAAAAAGAAAACACGAAAAAAATATGAAACATTGAAACATTGAAATAAACGTAAATGTAAAATGGTATTCATTGTCATAAGGAACAATTAGCCGTTTCCGCATCAGTGTTTCACGCTAGAACTATGGAATACACGTCTTAAAATTGATAACATTCCACGAACTTCGATCCCGGTTCATCATTCTCTATAGTATCTCACGGGTACCTATGGTGTTATAACGCGCATTACTGTCTACAGGCTTTGATCTGCGGGAAACTGGTGACCATGTCGAAATTGTGAGGTTAGTGGTAATTAGCTGGGACCAATTGGCTGGCGTCGGACGCCCGTGCTTCTCCATGAACAGCCAATTATAATGTGGAGAGGTACTCTTGCACACATGCAGTCTGCAGTAGGCCTATGCGCATGACCTCGGAATGCGCAGTTTGCAAATGCCATGGGATGTGAACAATCGTATACAAATGATTGAGGTTGTTTTTTCTTGGTACATATGCTATCACTAGCATATCCAATATACAAGGAACTAACCAACTGATTGATATACTAATAAAGTAGTTTTATTTATTTCCACTTAATTTAGGTCGTTTTATTTCCCCCTAATTTACGTTGTTTTCAACATAGTTCTAGCCAGCAAAGGCAGCACGTGTACATCAATACAAAAAAATCAATATTCATTTGAAATCTTCCGGGATTCATGAACGGCAAACTTAATGGTTATCTGAACACGTCTTCCGGTTTTACATGCAATAACAGGACGACAAGATAGACACCGAAAAGCATATTACATGGCGTTGAATTCGTTAAAGATAATGTTATACTTGTATGCATTGGAACAAGCAAAGTACCTACCAATGAAAATATCTCTTTATCCTCGTATAAGATGGCAACAGTGTTCCACCTATAGTGTTGTATAAGCATGCGTCGAGCAGGATTGAGTGAAGAATCTCCAGGCGCTAGGCGGAAGAACGTGGTGTATTTTTCTCTTTCGCTCAGAGCAGGGGAAGTAGCGGCGTGGGAAATCTAGCCGAGGAGTAAAAAAAAAGAGTTTTTGTTTATAAATATTCATATATTTTCACAATAATAACGATGGTTGTTAAAATCAATAGAAAAACAAGACAGGTGGAAAGGGGGTGTGCTATTTTAGTGTTTTTTTATATTTGTTGTTGTTCTTTTTGTTTTATGTGTGTGTGTGTGTGTGTGTGAGAGAGAGAGAGAGAGAGAGAGAGAGAGAGAGAGCGTGTGTGTGTATGTGCATGTGTGAATGTATGTGTCTGTATGTGTGTGTGTGAGCGAGTGTGTGTTAATGTATGTGTGTGTTTGTTTGAGTGTGTATGTGTTTGTTTTTGTGTGTGTGAATGTATGTGTGTGTGCTTGTGTGTGTATGTGTGTATTTGAATGTATGTGTGTGTTTATGTGTATGTGTTTGTGCGTATGTGTGTGTGATAGTGTGTGTTTGTATGTGTGAGCGAGTGTGTGTGTGAATGTATGCGTGTGTATGTTTGTGTATGTATGTGTTTGTTTGTGTGTGTGTGTAAGTGTGTATGTGTTTGTTTGTGTGTGTGAATGTATGTATGTGTGTGTATGTGTTTGTGTGTGTATGTGTGTGTGTGTGTGTGTGTGTGTGCGTGCGTGTGTTTGTAGGGTTTTTTTAATAGTTTTTTTTTAAAACTCGGAACATGTATTTTAGTAGCAGAATCCTGGAACATTCTAAAATCAGTAGAATGCGTTGGAAGCCATGAATCATCCATGGAGCTCTCACTGGGACGGCTGCCTAGTCTCCATAAACAACAACTACAGGATTCATATTAATCATTGGAGAAACGCCGCCTAAACGGCACCATTGCCTCATCCAGTCGTTATCAGATGTAACGTTTGCACTGTCGATGCATATCATCTATAATAACCCTATAACGATACATTGTTAGAATCCGTGATGACAACTTCGAAATCAATTTTTGAAAAAGAGCTATGCATTTATCATATTTCGCTTTAACACTAGTATGGGAATTACAGTTCAATGTAATTAATTTTAACATACACGATTGCACATGTTAAGGAGGTATGTACAATAGGCATACATTGAGGAAACTAATAAAACACCATACCATGTGCTTCGAATATATTGCGAATCAAACGATCTTGAGGCTTTTGAACTTCAACTCAGGTTCAAAGACATAAATACAATAATTGCCGAAATCTTTAAAACGCATTTGAGCAGAAAATATAGGTCGATGACGGATTGGTTTTACGCTAGTTTTACCCCAAGGAATTGGACGGCTTTGAACGACTCGTTTCACTATGCGTGTTGATGCATTTTTGATATCTCGATCAAATCGGTTTCACCGGTGACAAGTTGTTAACCTCTATTCACTGCAAGTCATTTAGTTCAATGGGCAAACGAAAGTTTGAAATCATAGCCGCATAGTATGCATTCACAGAAACATCAATTGAATAGTAAAATAATAATTAGCTTGAGTAATTCCTTTCTTGATAATTTCTTCAATAAATCTCTTACAATAACTGTAAATTAGATTTAAATTGTAAATGATTATCCTCGAAGAATGTACAAGCGACTGTTAAGCAACTATTTATCCAATTATTTGAGTCTCCAGACACATACGTATTGCATATTGTGGCCATGTCTTGTTTAGCTTAATTCTATGTGCATTATGGAACAGTCATATTTGAGATAATACGTATATACTATCTGTACCTGCATTTAATTGCTACAAGATTTCCTCGTTTCAGCAATATATCGTCTTAATGTCAGTGTAGTAGTACCGTCGAGCGTACTATTCCTAGACATCCCCACACTCCCCAATTGAAACCGGTCCAATAGACATTTAAGCGGGACAAGTACAGCGGAAAGGTCCGTGCTTTAACCGAGACAAGTGCAGCGGAAAGGTCCGTGCTTTAAGCATAGCCGTATTACACCCCACGCTGCCATGTCACCGTTATTTTCTACTCCCGGGGTGACGGATTGCTCGAAAGCAAATAATATTGCCGATTTCAGGTCAGTTCCGTAATTGGAGATCGAGTGTCTCGGAAATTGCAGTCCGTAATTTGAAGTTCAGGAGCAAAATATTAACATGAAGAACAAAAACGGCTGCTTGACTCTGAGCGTTGTTACTTATTCTATTGGGAAGAAGAACAATACTATAATTTATCTTTAATGCTGTCTTGGATACACCATGGTACTGAGATTGGTGTATTATTGGTGGTGGTGTTTAATCCGCGGATACGGACCCGAACTTGCGTTCTAGTCCCCGGACCCGGACCCAATTCCCGGCAATCTGATTGGCTCACGTGTGTTAGGGTTTGGCTCAGGAACATATTTTATTCATATTTAGGGTCACGTGAGCCAATCAGATTGCCGGAAATTGGGTCCGGGTCCGGGGAATAGATTTCGCCATTAATGGTATTAACAATCTATCCAGACTAGACTACGCTATGATTGGTTAACTGTTTAGTTCTTGATACTTCTTCCGTTTAGTGTATGTGGGGTTTGTTCAATCAAACCGTTACTTTCACTGAAAATGCGGAATCGAAACTAAGATACTGTATTATTTTTCAAGAAGGAATTAAAGATACACGTTAGGTAAATTATAGTCACATGGGTATAATATACTGACACAATGGCATGACAACATGTCGATGTCCAATTTATACATACTACACAACATTGGATTACATTAGGCGTTGAAGTTTGATAGTGTGACTGATTAGACGATGGGCATTGGGTAAATCAGGAAATTAACGCGAGCATAATATTAATGCGAAAAATGCGACTGGCTTGTGGTCGCATTTAATTCCTACG
>JAUTBT010025321.1:0-20002 GCA_032361225.1 Lepetodrilus schrolli
GTACTGACAAGACCAAGGATGATAACTGCATTGCCACTCTACAGACATCGCATCCTATCAATATCGCGTCAGAAACGGGGCTTATATGAAATATCTTCTACTGCGACCTCCGACTCAAGCGGGATGAATAACAGTAAAGATGTTATCGTTTCTATTGATCAGTTGTGAATTATATGATCATCTGTTCAATTCACATAGAGGATCAGGATAAGCTACTACCCAAACGATACTTAATCAAATAATTATTGCTAGATATCTGTGCCTTAAAGAATGATGATATTTTCCGGTACGGTTTCGTTTGAATCGATTCAAAACATTGTGAAAATCTAGAAGTATGTGTTTTATTTTAAAATTTCAAAATACAACTTGAATACAAAACTGAACTGTTAATAGTGAAAAACGAGTTAGAAAATGATAAAATATCACGTCGCGCCAGACGTAGTTCACACTTTGTCCATATTCACGTTTGCTCTACGACCAAACCTTCATTAATAGTTTAACACTATTTTCCTAACAACAATGACTATCACACACAACAAAAAACATCGACCTTCACACGGCTGTGGTGTGTTACTCGGGGCAGAGACTGTCAAATTGAAGGGTTCGAATCACCCCTTGACACTTTAAGCCTAAGATTTTCTAAAATCAATAATGCAACCTCCATATTTCTCGTACCGAGCACACGCTTTAACCCTTTCAACGGATACAAAACGCGAGCATGTTAATTTAGCTAATTGAAACGAGCACTTTCGTCTACGCTGCTGTACCTTCTCCGCGCGTTTGAATGTATATATGGGAACATGTTTCTTGCAAATGTGTCACGTTTATGCGGGAACAGCTATTGTTAAAAATATAAAGGAAATTATAATGTGGATTGGAAACAATGGGTTAAAGGTCAGTGCGCGCATGTGTAGTAACCTGTCAGTTCACATTGCTTTCATAACAAGAGTAATATCGTTTATTGGACACATTTCCCGTCCCAAACTTAGAAATATTGTATTACTATTTACTATCACGTAAATCTGAAATCTGATTGATTGTCAATGTGTGTTTTCAGTGTCGTCCATCAATCATATTGTAATGCTATTTTAAACTTCAAATATTCCAAATGGTTTTAACTGATGTTTTTTTTTCTTTCTTTCTATTTGGTTGTTTTGATATCTGTGTACTGCAAGTTGGATGACTAATTTCAGTGATATAGACGCAATGCATATGATTGTGGATTAATGTGGATAACTAGATTGTCCACCATTATGACAATCTATGCATAAACACGTCTTAATATGGTATTCCTGTTTGACAATCCTCTCTCATGATGGATATGTATTTATTTATTTGTAAATTGACTTGTTTATACGTCTAGGTTGATCCAGAGAGTACATATAGTATAAATCATATAAGATTTATGTACACACGTCTGTGTTTATACTCTATATATTTACCTAAATTAATATAAACCATACCTGTATCAGAAGAAATAAAAAATAGAACATATAATGGCCGAAATTGTAAATCAGGGAAATCAAAGCAAAAGATAGAAATGTGTTAACTTCCGGTAGCAGACGACAATTGAGCATGCAGAAAGTCAGAGCGTCCAGATCAAATTAGGTTTTGCTTTTAGGTGCCGTTGACAAACTATTCTCTTCGATCGAATATCCCCCACGTCCCAGCAACGATATCTGCCAGACGACACTTCAAACACGCGTGTTTCCATTCGGCGGATCCGGCATGGATTGTTTACAATTCATTGGGAAATAGTAATCACAATAATAGGGTATTCAGCTTTAATTATCTTCACCACTTTGCAACAGACTCAGACACACTTATTTTGTTTTCTAATTCAATTTACTCCCAGTGAAAGCTATGGATAATATTCTTCACAACAACATTGCATTAAAAATACATGTGTGACATTTTCGATCTGTTATGTATATATAATACATTTGTGTGTTGGACCCCTCTCTTGCTAGTACTTGAGTTCCAGACATATATCAATACCATCCTTCGATACGTTGCATAAATACAGCCTACACACCATAGAGTGTTACCATTCCAGGATCTGATATGTGATTTGCTACTAGAGGGTGACAGCCCTGTTCCTCATTCACATAATAAGAAGGGCATTCGAGGCTCATAATGTACAATACTAATCGCATGGTGCTGTCATCTCCAATTCTCCAAGTTACAGCTTTTTTTGTTGTTGCCTACTGCAAATTGTATGTTGCGAGTCTCAGTTCCTGGTGTTGTCAGGAGTGGAGGGATAAAGGGTTAACTGGAATAGGTAGAGACACTAGCACCAATTGAAGTCTAACAACACCAATTGAAGTCATCATCAATGACCAGCTAATGGTCTAGGATGTGTGTCATCAATTGTACGTTAAACTCGTTACAGGGTAAGCTATTAGAATATTTCTGTATAGTTAGATGTGTACAAACTATGATGGTGACGAGGTTAAGTAGTGATTACTGGCGTAACGTGAGCTGTAACGACACATGATAAAAACCGTACTTGGAGATTGAATTAGACTGGCATCTTACCGCTGGAGACGAAACAGGTTTATCATTTCCACGCTCCTATAGGATAGGGCATCCCCATGGCAGCAATCTGTCAATGTTCACTGCATCTGCCGTACTTTGGTGTTCCAAGTCCTCTGACGGGCAGACGACAATGTTGTAGCAGACGACACAGGGGGAGAGACTCCTCGCGACTCACAACTTTGGGGGACGTAGTTTGCTGGTGCTGACGAGTGACGGAATGATGCTGTTTTTCTGCTCAACGAGCCATCATGGTCTCAATGTCTGCTCAATCGATCTTTCAATTTTGAAGGCAGCGAGAGCTCCTCAGCTTCGGTCGGTAACTCCGAGACGCGATTTCTCCTCACCCAGAGGTGCCAGGAAGGCTTTAATTAATTGGTGGCAGACATTGTAAACTATGCGAGCTTTATTTTCACAGGAAAACTTGGTATAGAAGGGAAGGAGAGAAGCGAGCTGCTCGACATGTGTTGCTCGGAGTTCGTCTCGCTCACACACGGCTCAGTTTCCATCACATCCCACGTAAAGGTGGCACTTTCCTTATCAGCCCTGCTCCTTCGCAGATAGATATTCCAGACCACATCCGACGTGTTTGTGTTCACCAGAGAGTGAAGAGTCAGATCTAGGGGTGAGAAGATCCGAGTTTTGCACCTGGCCTGGGTGGATCTGAGTTTCGTGCCCAGCGGTCCAGGTTCCCAGTTCGCCAAATATCCAGTGGAGAGGTGGTATCGTGGATCACCAAAGCCAGGTTAGAGGTGTGGCGATACTGATGGTCTGTGTATACCATGGTGCTAATTATGCCCCGTGTTGGCAACTCCATCTTGCGCGCACATGGCAGGCGAGAAACAATCTGGTTTTGCTATTTACATACCTCCTTGAATGTGCGGTACCGATCGCGAACCTAGCCCAAGTGGGACGCTTCAACATAACGGGAAATACTAGCCGGCAGTCGGAGGCACATGCTATTGTCGTTATAGGTGGCAGGCTATAGTCAGCTACACGGGAAGTTCCCGTTCCATCTCGCTGAGCAGCCACTGTCCCGTGGCATTGGACTGGAGACCAACTCCAGGAACTGACAAATTAGAACAAAGGAGATGAAGCTATGATTCAACCCCCCTGTCAGGGAAAAGCTCCGAGGGGCAACTGAGAAGAAAAACGCGTGCAGATCGTCTGACCGATATTATCGACAGGAATTCGTGTAACGCCAAAACTGTACATCTGGGGTTAAATATTGCTTTATGTAACGCGGGAGTAATATCAAGTTCGCTAGTGAATGTACGCGAAGTTAGAGGGGAAACCTGCCGACCATTTCCTGATACAGCGGTGGGCGGTTGCGATCCTTAGGCTTCAATTCGGTATAGGGTATCCCCCCTCGAGGGCGTGCAACACTCGCAGTGAGAAGTCTCACCTAGAAGAAATAATTTGTCTACTTGTCAGAGACTGGGGCAGACGATAGCTGAGCTGATAGAATAGCACACTATACATATTTTTTTTGGCTCCTGATCGAGTTAGAATTCCCGCGTTGGGCTGGCAGAAGAAGAGGAGGAAAGAACTGACGTCCTCCGATACCAAAGCGAACATACATGTCCCTGTGTGTCGGAAGACGGTTTAGTGTGAAGTTTCTTTTCCGAATGATGCCGTCTGCTTCTTTGTGTCAAGGAGCAGACGAACATTTCAAACCTGTCTTCTGCCTCGTCTGGCCTGCCGCATGGCGCGAAATTCGATCTTCCAAACACGCTGACAATCAACAGAGACCATTGTTAAACCTGGATGGGGTAACAGAGTATGAGATTGACATAAACACACCACGTTCTTGAACTACTTTCTCTTGCGGCAGTTGACGGGATTTGTGGCAGGTGTAACAAGATTACGGCAAGGATAATCTGTCAGATACATTTTCTTCGACATCTTGTAAATGAAGAAAAGAAAGCTGGTTATCTGTATGCTGAAGGTGATAATTTGAAGTGTCAAATAATAGCACATACGTGTATGCGACCTCACGGTTCTATACTGACCTTTTGAGAATGAAAATAACGAGAGCGCATACGTGATAATGAGGCATAGGAATTCAGAGGTCAAGGAAAATGGCATAAAAAAATAAGATAACATATGTATTGCGCGTGCATTCCTCGTAAGAATAGTGACAGTATGTTATGAAATGCATACACGGAAGAATTAAATGCAAACAGACAAGTCAGATAGATAGATAGATAGATATAGAGGGATTTATATCTCGATTAGTAGGGAAATTGAGTGGGAAATTGCGGGTTAAATGATTTATAAATACTTTTTTTCTCTAATATTCCTAGTTATAAGTGACTGAATAATGATCACAACTTTTTACATCGAGCGTTCGCCAGTGGTATAACTACCAACTATATATGTATATCACAGACTTCCAACAATTGCAAAATTAAACTAGTATTCCAAACACGTTAAATAAATATATATAAGCATTAAAGAATTGCACTTTCAATTACACCCAAGCTGTGTCGTATCGACACACATATCGGGGAAGATAATAGAAAAAATATGATCATTTGTCCACTACAAATTAATGTAAGTATGAACATAAACATTAATTGAATATCCACAAACTCTCTGATTTAATGGCGGCCGTTTTGTACGGACAGTCATGATGGTGGCGAGTTGAGCCTAGCACAGAGCCATAACGATTATCGTAAAGTACAATAACACCCCAAGATTCCACTAGTTTACCAGGAGGGGGGGTTCACAAAGATTCTCTGCTGGATACCACTGCACAACGCCGGGGTATTTCCAACTGTGCGTGGACTCTGGGTCTGAGAGAAAGGGCATTGTTGAAGGGACAAGCCATTTTCCACTAGACTGGATTCCGGATTAAGATTGTAGTGGTTTTCCGAGTAAAAGCGTTCGCTCCACTAGCACTGTAGGAGATCGTGTCGGCTGCTACTCTGCGCTTGTTTACAACACAAGGACAAAATACAGAGTATTTCCCACCTAGGATTCTTTTCATTTCCCGAACAAGGTTTTAAAGGGATTAATTAGCACGCCCAACGCTACAAGAAATACTTCGTATCTGATATCTGATACATGGTATCACAAAAAAAATACAGCAAACTACGAAGCTTAAATGTGTGAGAAAGGATCATTGTGTATATCCAAGCACTTTGAAGTACAGTAGATCTAGTTATAAAATGTAATCAATACTGAAAACAAAACAAATAAACTGGAGATGCAAACATTCACATTAATTTTTTTAATAATATTCAATGTATTAAATTTTCAAATAATATTTACAGCTATTATTATTAATTCTAAACAAAACAACATGATTCTTTAAGTACGCACGTGCTACCTTAACCTTAGATAGTTTGTATAATTAGTGTACATCCGTATTAGTAATATTTGTCTTACAAATACACATTCAGGTTAGGTTTCGCCTTTCGATTCTATCTACTGTGGAGGAATTCTACATAAAACCCGCATAGCAGACGACAAGTCCTAATTGTCGTCTGTTCGCTGTCGTCTCCCTGTTCCTTGTTGTGAACGCCGGTGACACGGGACGGATTCAATGTTTCTACACACCCCCTAATTGTAACCCCGGGGGACTGGGTTCGACCACGCCCATTTATACCTAGCAATTTGTAGGGTACTCTTAAATGCCTAATACCTGTATATTCAACAATGGTGCTGGCAACGCACCTGTAAACGTTAAAGTGACAACAATTACTGATCGATAGTACGACAAGAACAAATAGGAAAGAGTATGCTTCCGTTCCAGGTAAAAATAAACGTAAATACTGTTCTAATGCGTAATTTAATTATCATCTAGCTTTCTTTAATATATTAAGTTCATACCAATGCCCAGACAACATTCATAAAGTCCATTTGATAAATACTTACTGAGTATCGGTTTATAATGCTGCGACTATTAGATCTAGCACAAAGTCAATTCTTTCTGCCATTTTCTTTTAGGTGTATTTCGTAATTAATAAACCTCGTCCTAAAATAATAACCTTGTTAACACATATATTGCATTCTTACATCAATACTACTAAAATGTTACATAATTATATAATTGGTAATTATAGAGTATTTGTATTTGCATTGGTAATTTGTCAATTACTATATAGAAGTTATTTATTTGATTACTTTACATCATCAGTTATTGTGCATGACTTGCATTAGTATATATCAGTACTGATTTATGTGTTGTGCATTTAGATATGCATATGCTATGAGAGAATGTATAGTCTACAAGCCCGTACCCGACCACTGAATGGTTAATGGTCCACGTATGATAGAGTACAACGCACAAAATACAAGTCGCTATATGTCGTGTATTATTTTACTTGAATACTGGAAACGGTAGGAACGAAGTACATTATTAAATGTATTACCCTGTCCATTACATTACCAAATCTATATCGTTCTATTCAGATGCCTTCCATTCTTTAATATATAATATTTTTATCAGCAAATACAACAACAACAATTTCACCATCAATTTGCAGAAAGAAAGATTCTTGTAGATTCAAGAAAATCTTTTATACCACCCGTGACACTACCCCACCTACCGGTAACAGTGGTACCCTACTGTTGTCCATAAGGGCTGCTAATTTACCAAATTGTATACCACCCGTGGTAAGACTACTCCATTTTACCATGGTAATCCACTGTTGTCCATAAAGCCTCTATTTTACTATATTTTACACCACCCGTGGTACGGCTACCCCACCTTACAATGAAACCCCACACCTGATATCTGCCACCCCACCCATTTGCTCTCCTGCCAGGGGTCGACACGAGTCGATGGCAAACGTTGCGTGACCCGTCATAAGTCGACTGTACATGTCGTGATGTCTGTATCTATTAACTCAGGTGGAACCAAAACCTCGGATACCTTACGTTAAATATGCTGGACTAAACGGCAACGAAATACATTCCAACCTTACCCCCATTCGCCTAGATATTGGACTTGTTATATTACTCGAGAAACCAATAAAGATGAAGATACAACAAAGATCATTATACAAGCCTACACTGCACGAGAAAGCCGTCTGCTATATCAGTTTCGCTGGACGCAGACGTTAAATTTCAACTCGATACGATGCACGAGAAAATGCACGAGAAATATATGACGAGAGCTGGAATATTCTTTGATTGTGTTGGAATTTGTTTTGTGGAGGAATGTGTTATGTTATATGTTAATTTGATGACAATAAGAATTCTGGATATAGTTCCTCACCTCTTATCCTTTGATTTCATTCGTCTGCTGTTTGCAATCCATCCGGTTTGTACTAGCAGACGACACTTGAAAAAGTGTGACAAAGTATCCAAATTAATCCTCTCTGCATCCAGGCTTATACCCAGTGTGGGTAAAACCAGGGTAGCAGACGACTGATAGTCCTGCCGATAGTAAACACACCTCTAACACCAAACACCATAAACTGTCACTCACGGTGTCCAAATTAAAATGTCTTGCAAAGTTCAAGTGATTCTATTAAAGCTGTCGGTGAATTCAAACAAATCCGGAATTAATACCGAATCCTTTCACGCTCCCGAGTATTGATAGCTTGCAATTGGCTGGCACTGACAACGTCACTTGGTTTGACGGCTACTGAGGGAGGGGGAACGGGTTGCTCCCTCTCGCTCGCTCTCAGTCGCATACCCACTGCCGTCGCGGGTTAAGCCATATATCACCAGATATTCCTCCACTCTTCCTTATAATATCATTCCAGGAATCCTTCACAGCTTTTGGTCTCCAACAAGCGTCATGCGCCACGTACAATCCGATCTGTTTTAATTATATCGAGGCGAGCTGTTCCCCGGGTAGGCGGCGCGAAGCAGGTAAAAGATCGCACTGTTATCTCTCCCTGTGATCGGGACTCGCAAGCTCCGATCCAGCAGGAACAAATTGTCCCTCCACCTCAGGCTGAAGCCAGCGCGTAATGCAAAGCAATGTAGGCAGTCAAGCAGGGCCAGCAGGGCCTATTGTGTCCAGGGTCTTCCAACCAATGCAAAACCCTATCCACGACCAGTTGCTTCCACACACCACACCGTACGTCTCCAACAACGGCCTCCTTCCCTCCATCGCATCACCCACCATCGTCGACACCCGACGCGGGATTTCATCAAAATGTATTATGAGCATGTGTATTTGTCAACATTCATGTTATAGGTATGCGAGTGAGATGATGTTTTTTTTTATCTATTTGATAACGGGCTTCGTATTTCGTGCATAGCTAGCACGCAAACTAGCTCGGGTTATCTGATATTCCTCGAAGTTGCTAAGCTGTCTGATATTACACGTAGAATGGCTCCCCTCACAGGAAGCACGGTGATTATGTTCAGTAATAAATATGCTGACTAATTTCTATAAGATTTCAAACACACGACTATCTGCTAAACTGTCTAACAATCGATTCATCTTCCTGTGTGCAGCGTGGGATATGCAAATCTTCGATCAGGTCTATATTAAAAGTCATAGATAATTCTGCTATCATGTAGATGGTTTACACGTGCATGTGGTTAGAACCGTATATTTAATTAATTATAATATATGGTAGATCGGTAATTAGTACAATTTATTTTCATTTGATACCTCGCGACTTGCCTCTGAGTTAACCTTTTTTTTAAATCTGACAATTCTCTAAGCATACTAGTGTATTGGTTTTGTTGTATGTATTGTACAGTTTCACATTTCCTGCAATGTATTTTTGAATTCTATATCATAATGAGTGAATGAATAATTTATAGACAATACTAAAAACATGCCTCTTGAAAATTAAAGAAGATACATGAGTTGTCTTTGCAGCGTTTTGCATATCGAAATAGTTCCCGAGTCGAATTAACTGATTTTTTTGTTCTCTGCTAGTAACGAATATGAATATTAATATACATTCTATGGTTGTTTTTATTGCGAAGACGTCAAGGTATTTTGAGAGAGAATGAAATCGGGAGAGATACTGAGTTAATGAGACACTAAGAGAGACACTCAAAGAGAGAGGAGAGAGAGAGAGAGAGAGAGAGAGAGAGAGAGACAGAGACAGAGAGAGAGAGACAGAGAGAGAGAGAGGAGAAGGTGGAAGAGATGTATAAAAAGTAGGGTGTGTGCGGTACAGTTTATAATATACCAAACGGAACTTCAAAGAATGAATGCGGTATTTTTTAATTAAAGGATCAAATGTGTTTGGCTTATATTCTAGACAATGACAAATACGATTTACTTGTGACCACAGTCATCAGTTCTGTACCACAGTTCGGCACAATGAGGGTCATTACAAGATGGCTCCCAACCAAGATGGCAGGTGTCCACTACCAAACAAATTCACCTTTGAACACAGACCTCAAGTGGCTACATAGGGGCTATTACTGCCACAGATTGGAAGGAAATTAGAAGTTATGAAATTCCTGTTTACTCTGTTCTTACGAAATTCTGGATAAATAGAGTTCAAAGCAACTGCAATCGCATTCATTTCTATGAGCTAGAGCTGTGTATTCATCGACGGACGGGACTTGCAATCCTGCTGGTATTGTGCAAACGGATGTGACGTCAACAGGTTAAAAGGTCACGCATTGGGAATGAACGGTACATTTAAAGGCTGTAGCAATGTTGTTGCCACAACTTACTAACAAGACGACTGGTATGTCGACGGACAGAACTGGACGTATATTCCATGTACAATGCATCTTTAATTTCTATGTATTTGCCATTGTAAATATATTGGCAATTCATTCAGTAAATACATTTAATTTAATTAAGTCAGTTTTATAATCATTGTATTCACTTAATCATGGTTTCATACAATCAAATGGTTTCTATGGAAATGTATAGATGTACTTCGTAATTCTCGCTTTTAGTTTACAAATAATGCATACTCTGAGTTTCACGCCTAAAGGCGATCTTCACATATATATATATATATATATATTATGTAATTGTTTTTAAAATTATTTTTCTATTTTTTATTTTTTTAAATTTGATTTTTTTGTTGTTGTTGTTATTGAAATATTTGTGCGTTTATTTTGTTTACTAAAATACATATATGACTTTAAAGTATATCAATCCGAAGACATTCTTATAATACAGAGTTATCAGCAGGCGGTTTGGGAGCCCTTTAGTTTGTATTACAATAATCTATATTATGACTTTGTCAAGAAGGTAATTATTGTAGAGGAAGACTAATATATATACAGCGTAGATTTTGCATATACGACGTTGTTTTGACATGTATAGTGTAAGATAACAGGTGGTGCAAAACACACCACTTTGAAAGTCGTGAAATTCACCCAAATAAAATACGAAAATTATCCCAACACCTTTATGGAATGAGATGTTTATAGCCTCCGCAAATACTTTAGAGGTAGTCTAGATGTAATCTCAGGCAGCTAAGACTGATATACAGATAAAGACGCTAACCTGTGAAAGGTGTTGTTTGATCTGTATATGAAACTCGTTAACAGTCGTCTCGTAACCCCGTTCTATTTCACTAAAATTATTATGAAAAGGCTCAATGTATTATACAATCGGAGTAGTTACGCTTCTGCACCGCTGTTCGACAGAACGTGCCGCTTGTACAGAACTGGACATTGTGAGGTTCACGTGAGAAGTATCTCGCGTCACCTGCCGGACTAAAACTAGCTCGTGGTAGCGACTTTTAATATCAAGTAGTAAACTGTTCAAAATGGCAGTAAAATTATTAACAAACTGTTGATGCGTGAAACGTTTCAGACTTTTTTGTTAGATGAATGACGTACATTTTCAAGTAGTTCTCGTGCAGCTGCGCTATGGACGTCCAATGCCCTTCCATGAGTATTCTAGGATATTAAACCTTTACAGTTGCTTACTATCAACCTAATACTGAGTCCTGATTAGTATGAAATGAGAAGAGCACACAAAATAAATATCATCATCATTGACATCAATTTATGCTATTTGTGACATCAGATATCTGTATTTATGTCCTTTACTCTGAATGAAAATGATTCAGAAAGTAAATTTAACAAGATTGTTACATACACAGTCATTGTAATGATATGTACGTTTGAGTAACTATACCTATATATATATAATGTAAATATCATGTAATTCAAACTATTACAAAGGTAAACCACATTGATGCTAGGCGTAGCACTAAACTCCCGTGTTCACATCAGCAGTGTGATATTTGTTCTCGTGTGACTATTGAGTTAATGCATTCATTGAAGCATATAAAAACACATCTGTACACTTACATATATTAGTAAATGTACGAACACAGAACGCCTATAATGATACATTAAAAAACTGTTTCTATATTTAATGTGCAAATAGCTGATAGTGAGTTCAACTTAATTTCATTTTGAAAACTTAATGGGTATGTTATGTTTATGTATGTGAGAATTGCAAATAAATAGTAATCTCAACACAGCGGATGAACAATAATATTTGCCATCTTTTGTACTTTTAGAGTTCAAATCTCGGTGCAAATGAATCAAATGATGTAAAGGCGGAAACTTTATAGTAACGGACCACATAGTAACGTACCGTATAGTAACGTACCTTATAGTAACGTACCTTGCATCCTTTTACACGAGTAAGGATGCACGCTCGGTGTATTATAAGCCTCACTATTATTTTTACTTCTTGGTGATACTTGTAAAAGCTGCGTATCTAAAGCCGAGCATTATTAAATAATGGTCATATTATGATAATGTCCGCTTGTTATTACTATATTTAAAGTATTATTTTTGCCTGAATACCCACGTGGTCTGTGACTGGAGAAATCAAGCATGCATCGATACAGAGAAACTAGAATAGGTGGATAGGCCTGAGAGAGAGAGAGAGAGAGAGAGAGAGAGAGAGAGAGAGAGAGAGAGAGAGATAGAGCGATAGAACGCTAGAATAGAACTCAGTGAGAATAGAACAGAGGGAATATTTCACAAAGAGAATAGAACAGGGATACATAGAGCAGTACACATAATAGCGCATAGAAATAATAGAATAAGGAGATATTAGAACAAAGAGGGAATAGAGAGGATGGACAAAAATAAACGGTGTCCTTTAATATTCAGTATGAGTTCTTAAAGATCACTGGAACTGGTCACATGGCTTGAAAGGAACTGGCAATGTGCACAGTTGTACCATAGGACTGTATCTATTGGATTTATCAAAGTATCATAGATATGACGTGAGATTATCTAAAAGTAGACTCACTATATCGTGATGTATTTAACGAAATAGAAATGAGAACTTAAAACACGAAATTCCGGTATTAGTGAAACTGACAACCTATAAACTCAATAATTGAGAGAAAGTGTAACTATTATACACTTCTTGATAGCAGTATAATAATAATAATAATAATAATTTATAAAACATCATTATCCAGTGAAAGTAAAGTTCACCATGTAAAAGTAATGCGTTTTCACCATTTTTTAAAACAGGAACCAAGAGTTAAATCAGAGCTCTTACCAAATTAGTAAAGACTTTTTCACAAAAGCAGAACAAACTTCAACTATCAACACTATGGTAACAAACATGAAATGTCTAATTTTTCAGCATCTATTTCACACAAGTCAAACGTCCAATGCCAATCCGCCGTAGAAATCAGCCTGACGTTTCCGCCACAGACAAACGAATCAAATATCCGTTTCTAAGTAGTAAACATGTATTGCTAAACACTATCAGGTTTATAAACAAAACAGGTACAAATAACCCACCTTGTTCCTCTCATGAAGATAGCAATCTCGGCCTATCTTGAGACATAACAGTAAAAGAATCTTATCCGGCCTGACAGACAGACACCGTGAAATTGTTACAATTAACAGAGCGTTGATCGAATGAAGGTATTGAGGGGCTGCCTACACATCTGGCTCGAGATCCCTGAAGTAATCCAGCCAGTACAGCGTCTCGAGCTGGCGAGAAATATCACACCCTATACAACACCTATTGTGCTAAAGTATTGCCTGCCTTTGATAAGTGAATGTACCTAGGCCGTCTTATCTCCAATTCGACATTGTTACAAGCTTCGACAGCCTAATAAATTATGCAAGGGATCGTTTCAATACAAGCGGCTAAAGAAACGGACTGAACCATTGGAGTATATAAGACTCGTACTGTTCACACACTCACAACTGTGTGTCAGCTTTCTTTCTTTGCCTGGCGACCTCAACGTTATTACAAAGCAGAGTATAAGTTTGATAACGAACGAGAAAAGAACATGAATAAAAGCCTTTGGGCAATTCTGGATGGGGAAAAAAGAAATGCATTGAAAATAGTCTAGGCTCCCGCTGAGCGTCTTCACGTAGGAGTTGGTGACTTGGCTGACCAGTCCGGTGTACACTGCGAGAAGACATTGCCAATACTTGAAACAAGCTCAATGGTTGACTTGTTTCCAGTGAATGGCGAGTGGTGAGTCGGGAACAAAGAAGTAAATACTATACTCAGAAGGTTTTCAGGAGGAAATCTATCGGAACGATCCACTATAAAAGCCCGTGAAAGTTCACGTCCGTCAGTTGTCCCTCAGATGCTCTATGTCTAGTTCCGCCTCCAATGAACGCAGAAAGGAACCTGTCTTTGTGGCGACCAATCCATAGAAAAAGTCAGCAATTCGTTAATTGAAACTCATAACACATGAAAACTCCAATGAATATCCAACCGAAATGAAAATTGGACTATTCACCCTACCCACTTCAGTTGTGTATTGTTTACTAGTTCTATTCTAACTTCGAATGTTTTGCCATTTCAATGAGTTGCTGCTTCATAGAATTTCATACAGAAATATATTTTATTATTGTTGAGTTTGACACCTTCGCGCAGAATGTAGTTGTAGGCAATATTTCGTATCTTCTTTTAACAATATTGAGACATAGCTTTAATTGAGATGTTTCTACATTTAAATTTGTTTAAACTAATAAATCTCAAGAACAGCACAACAATGCCCGATTTCTCCGAACAAACTTAAGACACTAAATAAAAACTTAAATGAGTTTTTAATTCAAGTTTGAGAAAGAAAGCAACAACTCAGTTCCAATTGTTAATTGAAAACTGCATCTGAGGCAAGAAATCAGTTAACTGAGTTTTAAACTCAACAGAGTTTTGAGGTTTCTTTCCTAGAGATAAACAGTCAGACATTGAATTCCGATTATGAGAATCAGGTCAGACTTGAAATACATCCATGAACTTTATATTTAATTGATATTATTAACTTTATATTTAATTGATATTATTAACTATATGTCCATTTTTCAATATATACCTTGAAGTATCCAGAATAATATTAATCGTCATTTAACGATACTTATATAAACTAATATGAAGACCGCAGCGAGTTCCGTAAATTGACACGTATAGATAGAACGATGCTTTCTGACCTTCATTGGCTTCTATAACCGCAAACCTTGCCGATTTGGAAGCCATTGTTACGATTAATTGTGCAGTTTGTCATGAAACAATGACCTTGCAACGGGCAGACATCGGATACTACCCTTGCTATCTCAGATAACACGACAACACGTCATCTAAAATCACATACCTGCATTTATCCACGTGATACAAAACAGACAGACTGCACAATACATAGGTATGAGACTAAATACTTCTGTAACGTAATCTACGTATACGGAACTCATAAACATATCAATGTCGACATGATTAGTGCTGGCGACAGACGGACACGTGTCAAGTGTTATAGTCCTAATAGATCAGAATTAGATCCTTTAACATCAACGTTTGTCTTTGAGGAATCTGTCAATGATGTACATCATAGATCATAGATATTTGACAGACAACTAACTACTCATTGACTGTTCTCACTTTATTCACTCCTATTGCCTTCTGTTAATTTTTTTTTTTAAAGTAAAACTCGTCAGCAGATGATAATCTCACAGTGAAAGAAATAGCAATATTATTCTCTATTTCTTCTAGGTTTGAGCTAAATGTATATCATGACAAATTAAGGACAAGTAGAAAGATGCAAGATCATTTGTGGACAAAAATGAAGGTTGTGTGTAAGTGAAAGAGGGGTTTATCAGGACTAATTATGTCTTTAAATAATGGTGCTAGCGGAGCAGGGACTAAGGGGAATTATGCCAACTTGAATAGGCATTTTACGTGTAGAGGCACATCAATTAATTCAGTTTGACTGCCGTCCTCATGTGGCTTGATAATACATTATTACGAACTTACGGGTATTATTCGATTAAACTTTTTTTAATCAGTCAATTCATGATTTAAATTTTTTTAATATTTGTTATTAATTTTAATAGTTTGGTTTCGGTTTACTATTTTTTATTTTATTTGTGTGTGTATGCGTGTGTGTGTGTGTGTGTGTGTGTGCGCGCGCGTGCGTGTGTGTGTGTGTGCGTGTGTGTGTTTATTCCGAATCATAATTATTTGATATCAAAATTGCTTTGTATTGAAGTGTGCTGACCAGGTACGTTTATCTTCAAAATGCGTTCTTCAGGTGAGTACAGCCAGTCTAGAGACTAGCAGATATGGCGCAATAATACTTGTGATCTGTACGGCGGGATCGCGATGTTGGCCCACCTACCTCGAGGGTTATTGCAGGTGACGAGGCAAACCCAGCGCATGCGCGTGTCCTTCAGATAATGTTGGAAACTGGTAACCTTCCGTATCCGGGCTATCTTAGCAGCAGATAGTCGGTGATGATGATTATGATGACGATGGGGTTCGAGGGTAGGGGAGAGGAGAGGTCGTAATTGGGGTTCTTATCGGGCAGGTTTTTTGGAACTGATTTCTCAGATATAAACCAGAGTCTGAGGGTTTCAGAGTCTCACTATTTCGAATAACGCTTACAAAGACTTCGTAGATTGTAGATAATTCAGAACAGATCCTTATTTTCGCGATACCGTTTTGTGGCCAAGACTGTGACGACTGACGATCTTGAAGAAGATAACCACGATATGTGCAGTATGTGCTGCTCAAACGAATAAATTGGCTGATGATTTGTACTTATTTCGCGTATTTGTTCCTTTCTACCAACTTTACCACAAGATTAGATTAGTATGTACCACACCTGATAAACCAGTATTCTGTCATTGAGATAGCATTGAGTTGTAAGAACTAATCACCTCTCTTTTTTTTACGTTTAAATAAAATATGTTCGTATCGATTCGAACCGTTTAAAAGTAATCATTTACTATCCGTTTTCATATACAATAGTTTAATAATGTGCGCATTAATATTACGGCAAATACACGCTCAGTTTAAGCGTGCACATGACGCTACATCATTAACCCGGTCAATGGATCAGTGTGCTCTCAATTCTCATTCCCAACTTCCTGGGGAGTATACAAATCAAGCTGTCATTCAAGGTGCTAGAGATTTATCATTCAAATGTCCTTGTCATTATACCGGTATAGATATGGGCAGTATTATGATGATGCAAAGACTGGTGTTAATGATTTTCAATACCTAATTTTCATTTCATTTCCAAAAGAAGCCTTCATCCAGCATCCAAGATCCATGAACATGAATAGGCTATGACGTGATGTCCTCAGTCCATCCTATGACGTGATGACCATAGTCCATCCCTACCAAACCCGACATAAATATAGTTTGACAGCATTAATGACTAACTGCATGAATCTGAAGTTATTGTTATGCCATCTCGACTTGGTGCAGCACTCTCCAGACAACATAGGTCTGGTATCAGAAGGGACAAAGCCTGCTGCAACTACAATGCATCGGCAGATATTTTGGCATGTGTGTGTCAATTTGTGAAAATCACTGCAGACATTTTGTCTCTGTTTATGTCAATGTGTCACTAGTGTATACATGTATTAGTGCATTTGGTTGGTGTTGTTCTGGTGTTGACTGACAGTTGTATATTGGCTCCATCATGTCTGATTCCAGTTTACGTCTGATCACAGTTCGCACTTTGCTATGCCCTGAGTGCGCCTTGGTTGGGCTAGGAGACCAGGAAGTGCATAATAATAATAATAATAATAATAATAATAATCATCATCATCATTATTATTATTATTATTATTATTATTATTATTATATTATTATTATAATAATAATAATAATCATCATCATCATCATAATGGTAATCATAAAAATAATCACAATAATAATCATTAATACTGAACATAATAATTAGTTCAGTTGTAACGCTAAACATTCCAGCTACCAAATAGTTGCTCAAAGCGCTAACGCATATCAGAATATAGAATAATTTAGCACGAACTGTTCGTAGTAGAAATATTTTAACAGGTGTGTCTTTTACCGGATTTAAATGAAGCAAGAGTACGAGTGAGTTTTAGAACCAGGGATGGCTCATTGCATAACTGACCTGCAGATATATAGATGCTGAACATGTTTGCGAAAATATTCATTTCGATCGTGTTTTAAATAGACAGTTTAATAAAAGCAATCAATATATCTACATTTAAATGTAGACAAACTTACTTATTTATTTTAAATACCTGTACTATAAATCAGTATAATGTTTTCTATAAAATAGATGTTGAACCGAAACTAGCAACACCTGCACATGGATAATTTATTTAATTTATTTCTTTTAAAGGATTTATGTCATTCTATGCTCCTGGGTAATTAATACATGTTTTACAGAAGGGCTTCATTGTAAGGCTAAATATACGAAGTAGCGTAACTATAATCTGATGGTAAAGTGCAATGTAATCTTCAATCGCAATTATATAATGACTCAAATCCCTCAAATCCAGAAATCAGACATGCCATCTTGGATAATAATACTATCCGTTCGTCATGAAATCGCTCAGCTTAAATCATCTAATGTGCTGTTTATTTAATCTAGATCTAAATATGCATGCCATCATACACATATCTCTAAACAGAAGGAGAAATATTAACTTTCAAAAAGAAAACTAGCGATTAAAAAACCCATATCAGAGCATCTTAGCTGTCTATGCTAATGTGTAGTTAGTGATACCACTTTACAATACTATCGCGTGACCAATATGGCAGTCTAACAAGCGGAAGGTTGGGAGGTGAAAGATTACAAAATGATTGCACAAAGTGCGGACGAGATTTATATATCTACTTGTCGAAAACCAGAAACATGTCCAGCCATCACTCAACCATTGTGTTGACACCTAATACGATATTCCATGATATCTTTATCTGCTCATATCAGGTTTCCGTGTCAAACCTACTCACACACCTGCGTGGAATTATAAATGCGCTGTCTGGCTGTTGGCTACATTATCGTATGAATAAGATACTCCATTACGACTAAGGTGGATTCTCCTATAGTCAATTAAATCAATTTTGTGTTGGGCGGAAGTTAGTTTTCCTGGGCGGAGGATAATACACTTCGTAGAGGAAGCGTTACCTACGTCGTATATGATTACGACAAGGCTAAGACGAGGTTACGTGACGTGTATGAAGTTCATTAAAAGTCATCCTAATGATTCCATCATAGGTTTATTTGTTGCCCTTGCAATGTCTAATTACAAAACATACGTGTGTGTGGCTAATTATATTTAGCTGAAAGTTATCATTAAATATGTGAAAATTCTGTTAAGCGTATTTGTTTCCTTTGCATAATATAATCTCTAAAACATATGCATGTAGATTTATTCATCTGATTTTTATAATTAAATATGAAGAAAAAGGCAATTAAGCTTATTTGTTGCCCTTGCAAAATAGTATCTCTAAAGGTCATTATAGACTAGGCGATTTTTATCGCCGCCACAATGTTTCTATAAGTTGCGGCAACATTTGTCTCTGCAACACTTTGCTATACATTATATGCGACCGTATACGGAACAGAACATGTTCAAATTCAAGGCGATCTCCATTTCGTCGTCGTAACACACTGGATACAAGCGATTTTCACTATACACTAGGCAAGAAATATCGCAGCAACATTGTTGAGGTGATAAAAATCGCCTAGTCTATACTGGCCTTAAAACATACGTATATAACTATATTTAGCTGAAATGTTGTATTCGGTACGTGAATATGTGTTGAAATTGCGTTATTTTATATCGTTGCAATGATATCATATTTAAAGGGGTTTTCTGCTAATGTAGGCTATTGAATGCAAGTGGTCTGTCCAGTTTATATCGTCACTTGTCCCGATGTACATGTGAGCGAAGGACGTTCGATTTGATTCTTAAAAGAAGATCAGTAGTTACATATGTATTAGGTTGTGTTACATATATATTGGTTGATTGACGTGTAAAGGAAATCAAATGGCCATCGTAAATCACCCTCGAGTGACAATAGTATTATGATATTATTATTTATTAGTCTATTTCTACATACTAGTATACGCTACAGTTAAAGATTAATGTAGTTAGAGGTTATATTAATAATTGCAATACATGTATTTGATTTTACTTTATCCTAGCCTCCAATAACAAATATATACCCAACATGTTAGAAGGATTTCAGTTATCATAATTATTAGTAGTATTACTACTACTACTACTACTACTACTACTACTACTACTACTACTACTACTACTACTACTATTACTACTACTACTA
>JAUTBT010025332.1:0-20001 GCA_032361225.1 Lepetodrilus schrolli
AGAGAGGAGAGAGAGAGAGAGAGAGAGAGAGAGAGAGAGAGAGATAGAGAGATATGAACAAGTCGAGGGATTGAGAAATAAATAAAACGAGAGGGAGAGGGGGTTGAAGAGTATGCAGAGTATATCTTATCCCTAGGTCCTCTAAAGTTTCTATCTATTTCTGTCTAGCATATTTCCACAAATTCCAAATTATTCTTGTTACAAAGACCGCTATACAGTGTATAATGCCTATAAAGAATGGCAATCAGTTTACGATGAGGAATCACGTGTCTTGGTCCTCATTCCATATCCATTCAATGCGCTTTCCTGCATATTTACACGAAATACAAATTCTTCTTTAAATCAGGCGGTGTATATATTAAGCCACCTAGAATCGATGGCGCCACAGATTATATCTGATGCATATATGTGAGCGTAAATGTATCTTCAGTTGCTATCCTACTGTCAATAATTACACGGCATACATACTATTAAGGTAATTACCAGGCTGTAAGCTGATTAAGCTAATTTGTATTACATTAGTATACATGGGTTAAGAGAAAACCTGTGCTATTCTGATTAACGTAATGTTAACCGATGACGATACGTTTATAAAACTAGAGAAAGAAAGTCATCTCCCATGTTGCTTTCTAATTCAATTTAACACATGGGCGCATTTTTATTGGCAAGTCAAAATTCAAGTCATAGCATGTCGAAATTCAAGTCAAATCCAAACACACACCAAATGTAGTTATCTGATAAAATATTAAATTAATCGGTGCATGAATCTTTGTAATTTACATCATTCAATGTATATTTTGTATCAAGCATACAACACACACGCACATTTCATTTCCCAATGATATAGTTCCTTAAGTTAAACCATTGCGGGTCATATTTCTCCTTAGTGTTAGTGAAGCGAAGTGTGTGTATAGTCTTAACGAAAGTCGGATAGTCTTTGAAGGGGACCACGGTAAGCTCCTTACGCGGTTGTAGATTGGCATGCGGTGATGTGGAGTATTTTTCGCCAACCGCGGATCGATTCGATTTGACGTTTAGCGGACAGCCATCGCGGAAATGTTTCTTATTAGTTTTTGGATGCATGCAGGTTAAATCTGAAGATTCGAAATTGCCACTGTCGGCATCTTGGTATTGCAGAATCATTGTCCATTGGTCTACAGAACCATTTCTATGTATTGTAGTCGTAATGCCGCCAAACATTTGATGCGCTCTTCAATATTACATATGATGTATACTGTACATTGCTTTGTTTACTTTAAATTGTTTTATTTTGTTTAATAAATAACTGGGATTTAGACCCGCTTTTCAGAATTCGGTCTCTTATATCACGGCTTGTCGGTTTAGGGTAGAAGGAAACCCGCAACATCCGTAGCGAAACCCGCAACATCCGTAGCGAAACTCGCAACATCCGTAGCGAAACCCACAACATCCGTAGCGCTAAATGTTGCCGCAAAAGTTTGGACCTTGGGCTATAGGTTCCCGTCCCGGTGTAGCACGACGGGAGTCGTATCACTTACGTAAATGGAGTTACGACTCGTAGCGCTACGATGGTCGTAACTCTTATACGTGTAAATGGAGTTACTACTGTGTAAATGGAGTTACTACTCGTATCGCTACGAGAGTCGCAATTCCTATAAGTGGTAATAGACCTACGACTCGTAGCGCTACGAAGGTCGTAGCATACATGTAAATGAAGTTACTAATTGTATCCTTACAAGAGTCGTAATTCCTATTAGTGGTAATAGAACTATGACTCGTGGCGCTACGATGGTCGTAACTCTTATACGTGTAAATGAAGTTACTACTCGTATCGCTACGAGAGTCCTAATTCCTATAACTGGTAACAGAGTTGTAGCGCTACGAAGGTCGTAACTCTTATCCGTGTAAATGGAGTTACTACTCGTATCGCTACGAGAGTCGTAATCCCTATAAGTGATACTAGAGCTACGATTGATCACTGGAAATTCATCACCCTGTCCTTCGCCAAGTAAAAGAAACCAATATCAGTAGAATATACCAATATTAAACCAGATCGTAACAGAGGTAATCTCCATAGCGTCATGTATTATTGTCATGCATAATAAATGTCCGAAAATAACGGGTCCTTTGTAATCACCAGCACGCCTATCCAGTTGTATCTCACCTTTCGTTTTGGTGTCGCGCATTCTTGACATATGGAACATACGCGAGCACATTGTTAATGGAATCGGTGCCTCGCGTGCTCTATTAGAACTACTAGGGGTGGGTAGGTGCTCAAATATCTATCGGAATTAGAATACAATACTCGAGGACTGTGCACTTGAAGGAAAAGAATACATCTATAAATACAACACTATATATAACATTACAAAATTGATCGAGAAATTCTTCCGAAATGTATCTAATCATGTGTATGCAAGGTTGAGTACGAATAATCATTGACCATGGGACGTTAGTCCGGCTCATTCGTTGTCTCCATATCATTTCCTGTCCTCAATTGGATGTAAAATGTATGATGAACAATGTATATGTATTGGTGTTTATAGCAATTATTTACAATTATATTGATAAATTATATTTATTTTCTGTCAACCGACCATTAATAATCTCAAATTATTATTATTTTTATATTGGACCCGACCGACTGGCCAAAACTATCAAATTATATTTATTTTTATTTTCGACCGCCCGGGCCAAAATTAACACAGAAACATCCGTAAACCAGGGAATCAAATAACTATAGCCTAAGATAGATAGATATATTTACGAGCACGCTCTGGTCTGTTAGTAGATACGAGAGTTTCATGAAAGAGTGTTCTGTATTATATTCACAGTGGCAGATGCAGATATAGCATATTAATTTTATTATTATTGTATAGATCGATGCACCAGATAATTTGGTCTGTCGGAATTTAGTCTCGTTTGCATCAACGTATAAACATCTTGTATTTTCACGCCGTCGCTTGACGGTTCACATTACGCGTGATCTGGCTAGGGGAGGTAACCCGTGAACGTCTACATTGCTGATACCGCTATATCAAAAGTTGCGCGTTCCACCCAACATAATATCGAAGCCTGATTTATATCCGCTGATCAGAGAAAAATCTGCGAAGTAACATGTGTGATCGTTGATAATGCGTAAGGGCAGTTTTATTGTGACCTAAGTTCTTTACACGTCGTTCGAACGTTAACTAGAACATAAATTGACGTTTGCCTGATAACAGTAGCAACTTGTTATATCGAGGCGCGTTATTGTATGAATTACCATAGGAAAGCAATATATCATTGTATAAGGCAATTAATGCAATATTGATATTTGTTAAATAGTTGCCACAATATGAATCACAATCAGGAATGCTCTGCACAATAAAATAATGTTTCATACCTCGTATAATAGTTGAGGTCAGGATACATTTTTCAAAATACGGTTCCACAGTATATCCAGACATTACAAGTTGTGGCAGTTACCAGTCTGCCGAAATCAGCAATGCTGGAAGGCGACTGTAAAAACACCAAACTTCAATCAATCAATGTGGCAGTTTTACATTGCAAACTTCCGCATTTACTCTGTTTAAAAATAAATAGAGAATTGTTCACATGTATTAATTTGAGGTCGCATTTTAGCCTCGTAACCGCTATTTGCATTAAATTAGTCTCACATCAATATGTGGATTCACAGTACAAGTATATTATAAATGTATTAGCTAGATGAAACGTTTTATTTAAATCAAGAACTTAAAACTAATTACTAGTATGTCCGAGCGTAGGATATATGCAATAGGTGTTTGTTTATTTTATGATGCAAAGAGAGAGAGAGAGAGAGAGAGAGAGAGAGAGAGAGAGAGAGAGAGAGAGAGAGAGAGAGAGAGAGAGGCAAAAGTCAGGGTAAGAAAGAGAGAAAGACATGGATATTACGAAAGAGAAGGAGAGAGAAAGACAGGAAAACAGGAAAGAAAGATCGATATAGAAATAAATAGAGGGATGGAGGCAGAGAATAAGAAGAAAAGGTAGAGAAAAAGATAATAATAAAGAGAAAGAAACTAAGAATAGAATTGGAGTGTTCCTAAATTGGATCAGTACTAACCCATATACATGTGTAGAAATCCTCGTAACGATATGACGACATTTTACATAGAGCTGTACGTGGCACCGTGCGCTATTCATACGAAAGTGGATACATTAAATAATACTAAACTCAGAGCTCCGTCAGAATTCATTCTCATAAACGAGCTATACCCATCAGAACCATCAAAGTACAAGTATTTAATTACTTGTCGGCAATATAATTAAGTCTTGGCTTTCTGGGTACTTACACTGTTCAGACAGGAGTTATCCGAAAGTGTCCAAAAGTCGAAAGTCGCACATTGGCGATGGCACTTGAAGCTACACCTCCACACCGCTTGAGAAAGTTCAAATTGCTCTCTAGTGGAGCAGAGAAACAAGCAGACGAGCGGTACTATGTTACCGGCCGCTATAGGGCAAGAATCGGTGAAATTAGTTCACATTTGGATAGCCGCGGAAGCAAAATCGAATCGACATGCTATTTACGAGGGGTCTTCTTGTAGGCTTGCCCTCACCTGAAATATCCCATGATTAGGAAATGTTGTTGTTATTTTCACAGATCGATATCGGGAATCAATCAAGGCCTTTGTCTTGCGGCGTCGTTAAGATAAAGGTCAAAAGCATTTGTTCGATATGTGTGTCAGTTTGCCAGTTTTCTCAGAGATAGAGAAAGAGAGAGAGAGCGAGAGAGAGAGGGGGGAGAGAGAGAGAAATGTGTGCGTCTGCGTGCGTATTTGTGTTTGAGTGAGAGAATAGGGGATGGGTGAGAGAACAAACGAGCGAGAGAGAGACACAGAGAGAGAGAGAGAGAGAGGGGGGAAATCCTTTTAATGCTGACGACATCATTCCGACGGCATTCCTTTGTTCCAAAATACATGTCAATATTGCCAATTCCATACTTAAGAGCGAAGAGGGTTGTCTAATCTGGTTGCTTGACTGCATCTTTGTTCCTGCTCAACTAACTGCGGAGAAGAGTACTTCCCAGGGAGTTGAGATAGTACAAGGAGTGTTGTTATCTTCACGATGGCAAGGCGTAGTATTAGCAAAGTGCACATTACACGAATTGTCTCCTCTAAGTGTGGGTCGCGTACCGCTTCGAGAGTTGTAACATGAGAGGGGGAGATGGATAGAGAGAGAGAGAGAGAGAGAGAGAGCGCACGAGAGAGGGAGAACGGGGGAGAGAGCGATATTGAGAGGGATGGGGAGAAAGGTAGAGAGATAAGGAGGGGGAGAGAGGGAGAAACCCCGTCATAATATTAAATGTCCTTTATTTCTCATGTATGTTAAGTTGTGTTCATTAAACACAGTAACATCATCACTATTTCTAACAGGAAATGATGTCACTAATAGTATTAAATATCATTGTATTTTAATGTTACTATAATAAATTTAAGTTTTGGTGGAAGCATTTACTATCAGACAAGGAAAACATATATAGAATTATGTCTAGGATCTTTATAAAAAAAAATAATGCATTGTCTCTCCGGTGTCTTATGTCCACCCATCTCCAAGAGTACCCTTAACCCCAAATCAAATGTGTCCCGTACTCCTACCCCAAAGGCCTGCAACCCCAATCCTAGGTTCCACTACCCCATCCACACGGATCAACCCCGCATAACAATATATATGTCAACCAATCACAGCGCTCGTGACAGCTGTGTTCTGGTGACACCGTGCACTGTTCATTGTACATCATGGCAGCTAGACTTCCTGTGATTGATTAGAATGTAGTGACCTTCAACCACGCGAGACCATAACCTCCAACACTTATTAGCTTTATATATCAGGACATGCAAACTGCCGTCTATTTGTATTTGGGTGGGGAATTTTCTAGGCTGGCGCCATACATCCATATTATACGTCAACGTTGTCAGTGAGGACATGGACGTGCATCTGACAAACGGTATTTTTGGTATTTCATAGACGGCTGAAAGAGAGGTCAGTGTTTGCGAAAATGATCTTTCAGAGTCATAGAGAGAAGAGAGAGAGAGAAGAGAGAGGTGGAGAGTGAGTGAGTGAATGAATTGTTGTTTTACGTCACAGCGGGAATCTTTCACCCATACGCGACGAGGAATGATTAATTATGGAATAAATGAGTCGAAAATGAATTGCAGCATGAAAGACATGATTGAGAATAACGAATGATATATTATTGATTAAATGGAATACATAGTGTGAATGCAATAGAATTAAGTATGCAGAAGTGAAAGATTAAAACTTATGATACAGACCAATCTCTTTCAAAAACGTTACGATGAGATGCCCAGGAACCTGGCTGAATAAATGTTTAAGGTTGGGCGAAGAGTAAAAACCGGCACGCTGAGTTGCAAAGTCCACATAGTCAAGCGGGGAGGGTGGGGGGGGGGGGGGTAGTGAGAGATAGAGAGAGAGAATAGATAAAGTCGACACAAACGACAGACATACATACTACAGTCAGACAGAGAGATCACATTTGAATGTGTATGTGCGTGTGTGAATGCATATGTGTTTACAAATTAAAGCACTATCATTGCTTATACAGAGGCCCGACAGTTTAAAGGCATACAATCACGGGTGTGTTTACATATTTCATGGTCAAACGTATGTTTATATGAAAGTATGTACATTGAATGTGTCTACACAAGTATATTGTGTAACCAGCTACATGTTCCGCATAACCCACTGGTTTTCAATACTTTCATGTTTTATTATTTTTCAACGTAGCTTTATTGGTACCAGTAGTCCTGACAGTTATTTTGACAGTGTTAAATGATTAGAGTTATCCCCCTTAGTCTATGAGATATTACAGTACTTTACCAACTGATTATTCGGGTTTTACCGGAAATGTAAACTGCAGTGGAATTTTATATATCCTACAGCGGTGAAAATATATTTGGATGTGCAAAATTGATTATATATGCTAAGTGCAAGTACTTTGCATTTTTAACTCCAATTCGGTCCAAAACGACAACTTCATCTGTGATTGTATGCCTTTAAATAAAGTTAACGGGCAGACATACAAATGTAATGTATCACAATTTACCTAGCCACAGTTACGTACTTAAGGCCATTATAAACTAGGCGATTTTTATCGCCGCAACAATGTTGCTATAAGTTGCGACAACATTTGTCTCCGCAACACTTTACTATACAGTATATGCGATTGTATACGGTACAGAACATTCCTGAACATTCCTGTTCAATGCGATCTCAATTTCGTCGCCGCAGCACATGGGAGACAAGCGATGTTTTACTATACACTAGGCAACAAATATCGCATCAACACTGCTGCGAGGATAAAAATCGCGTAGTCTATAATGACCTTTATACGTACAGGGTAATTTGCAAGCTTGTCCTACACACTTGATTAGCCAAACTACCTCTTCTATCGCTAACGACATGGTGGATTTTACGACGAAAGGTTTCGAAGGAATTGTTGAACTGAAACAACCATGCCGAATAATTCGGAAGTTGATAAATCGGTTCGAAACCTTCGAGTTGTATGTTCACTTTCCAATGATTGGACACGTGAAGAGTGCTACCATGCAATTTCACCAATTGTAGATCGATACAATAAAAGTAGTTTGGCGTACCAAAAAAAAAGGTAGTACGTTTGTTGCATATATGTGCGTCCTGTAAATTTAATGTGGTGAAATTTGGTGAAATGCTATCGCTACTCCAGTAAACAGTGTTCATGTATACTATAACTGGCCCCAAGATTACGAAACCTTTTGAGTACGATTTCATGCTCACACTCCAATTATATATGATGATTTGTGAACAAAACCTTGAGCATGAAATCGTAATCTCGGGCCTGGTTAAACTAAGCCTGTTACTCAGACCTTTTTTTCATATTAAATAGAACAGGTTATAAGCATTAAAGTAATGACTACAAAATGCTGTTTCGGACAATTTCATATTACCTATGTATATACATTATGATATAACAGTAGTGTAATTTGTAAGCGCGCGCACACATATCACACATACTATAACATATTGCTACGATTTAATTATCTGTATCAGATAACATAGGAGTGTGGGAGTGTAATAAACCCATGCTATAAATATACATATTTTCACTAGTGCTACAATAGATTTATATAATTGTATTCATACGCGATTTCAAAGTCTTTTTTTTTACCTCTTTTAGAGCTTCTTCTTGGGACTTAATTTGTCGAAAATGAAGTTTTAAAATGTCTTCAATTAAACACATTTATCAATATTTACACATTTACTTGGAACTATATTTTGTTTTCGTGCTTTAACCCAATTTCCTAGAGATTTAGCTATATAGTGTTTGTGACTGAAAATCGATATTACAATAGTTTCTACCGTTATGTAATGAATATAATCTCACATTCGTTTACATATATTGCTGAATTTATTTATCTCGTTGGCAAAAATGATAGTAAGCTCTTAAGAACCTCGCATAATATCAATGTTGCCAACGAGATTAATATACACAACGAGACCAGGTAATTAATGAAATTAGAAATTAGTGAAATCTCGGAAATTGTTACTGAAGCTATAACAAACAAAAAATATTAACGTTTTTGTTCACTTGTCCGGTAATGGATTTCCCGAAAATAAAAACCAACCGGAAGTGACGGTGGACATTTTCTTTTACGATTGTACATGCTTCCGGTATATTCAGGACTGTCGCTATTGTTTAATAATGCATACCAGTATAGAAATAATTACATTAGCGGCTAACTTTACCCTGATTCTAGTCAATATGGTACATGTGGGAATCACACGACACTATCAACCATGTCCAGTTTTATTAATAGACGCCAACCCACGGGCTCACGTAACCAATTTTATATCAGACATAACAGCAATGCATTATCTCAGAATTGCAATCAGTATAAAACACAACAACACAAAAAATACGTATCTTTACTGAGTGACATATTTTTTTTGCAAAGGCAAAAACGGTGGGGCATTACCGATCCCGAAACGTCGAAATGAATCATGCCTAATTACTGCTTTAAAGAACCCTCGGCGGAGACTTTGATGTTTGATTATTAAACAAAGGGAGGTAATTCCAGGATGATAACGTACCATATTGCTTGCTCAGACTTTCGTTTGAGGCTAAAACAGATTTAGGTTCAAACGTTTAAGCATAAAAGCATCAAACCTGTAGGCTTTCGGTACGTAGAAAATTGGAAGCAGTCCTTTGAGCACCTACAAAACAGGACTGTACGCTTGGAAGGGACATAGCATATACAATGACTACAAGTAAATTGATTAAGGTTACTTTTAAGGAGGGTAGATCTTTAACGCACTTCTTGACCCGACATGATATTAATATAATCTTACACCGTGCAGCAAATGGATCGGGAGGGAGGGGGGGGGGGGTCTAATGGGTCATAGAGGAGAAGCGGTGTTAGACACACACACACACGCACACACACACACACACACAAAGAGAGAGAGAGACAGAGAGAGAGAGAGAGAGAGAGAGAGAGAGAGAGACACACACACACACACACACACACACACACACACTCTGCCGCCAGGGTACAAACTGCCAGCCGGATAAATGGGTTGTATTCCGGGAAGGGTAGTAAACGGAGTCTGCGTAGCTCGGAATTCTAAACTTCCCTGGGGGAAATGGCTGTTTCCATGATCAAGCCTCCAGACCCCACTCACAAGATTTTGAATAATTATAGTTTATATCACTATAGACAATTTCAATGTAAAAATGTAATTTTCTTTTTGCAGCATATTTCATTTTGTCTACATTTTACAAAAAAAACACGTCCAATAACATCCGTTGATGCAAAGAAACTCGCATCTCTTTATGCCTGTATTTACAATAGTTTGGAAGCTCCTGACTCTAGTATGTAGCTTAGGTATCTTTCTGCAAATGCCAGTAGATCAATTTTCATTACGCCTACATTAAAAACTTTTCGGGCACTAAAGATGGGTACTAAAGATGCCAATATCTTTGCCGATGCCAGGCAATCGCATTTTATAATACTTCCATTTCGAATTTTCGGGGAGCGCACCAATTAGTCCACAATAAATAACATTGTGGATTTTAGTTCTATAGATATCAAGAAATTGTGCCTTGTCCTGCCTACATTATATAAACTTCGGGGAAATGCCACCCAAACCCCACTGGATAACACTGTGTTGAATTGTTTCCTATAGATACCAGGAAATCGTACATTGCTATGCTTACATTTGTTCGGGAACATGCCACCCAACTAGATAACGAGTGCTAAATAGGATACGTTTTGTTCTGTAGATACCAGGAAATTGTATTTAATTATGCGTATATTTAAATCTTCCCTGAGCGTGCCTCCGTCGGAACCAGTAGATAACAAATAATAGCATAGGCCACCGACATGCGATATTCATACCTATTTGAAATATGCACCTTATTACATTAATATTAGCATGTAACATGAAGGATTTCTTTCACAAATATACAGATTGAGACACCCCATATGGCACTTACCTACACAGTAGTGCAACATGAACACCTTAGGTATTCGCCCTGCAAACACACAACGTTATATAACGTTATTACAAAGTTATAATAACGTTGTAACGTTGTTACAACGTTGTAGTAACGCTATATTACGTTGTGTGTTTCCTGAACGTTTGCTTTTTGGTGCAAACAACGGAAATAGCCATTATCTTGTCTGGATTATGTTTTGGACAAACCAGCATATTTCTTTGGTTACAAGCTTACGTATTTGCTTACGTCTGAAGGCACTTAATGATGCAACGAACAGATAATTACCTATGTAGTGATGTAACCCGGAGTTATTAAAGGTCTAAAGACGTTTCTTTCTTGTTTGTATTTTCATTCTATCAACTACTGGCACTTCAAACGCAACACGGGATATGGGAAATGTTAATGCAAATACGCTCACTCATACTAAACTTTTATAATGGTTTCGTGGTTATGTAATCAAGATCACAAGGGATGGCTGGCTACTCGATAGAGACTTGCATGTTCACAATCAGCTGATAGTTTTTTTGTATTCGCCGTCAGCAGACTTCGACTACGTGTATATGTGCATGTATGTCAGTAGATCACAACGATTGTTCAAGAGGTGTCCTGTGCGTAACATCCGAGGGCACGTCTTAAACTGGTTGTGTGATGACGACGCTATGCAATCTGTAAGTCATGGAGCTACAACATGCGATGGTTCGCGAGATGTCTTACGTGCAACTTTCGAGCGCATTTCGTAAACTGGTTGTGTGATGACGACGCTATGCAATCTGTAAGTCATGAAACTACAACATGCGATGGTTCGCGAGATGTCTTAAGTGCAACTTTCGAGAGCATGTTTTAAACTGGTTGTGTGATGACCGTGCTGCGCAATATGTAAGTCAGTAGACTGAATGTAGTTTCCACTAAAATCACACGATTATTCGCGAGATTATTCACGATTATTCGTGAGATTATTCGCGATATTATTCACGATTATTTGTGAAATGTTTCGCGAGATGATTCGCGAGATGTCCTACATGCAACTTCCAGGGATGTGACTTAAACTAGTTCTGTGGTGACAACACTGCGCAATATGTAATTCAATAGATTTAATTGAACCAAGAAAAAACTATAGTCGTTCATGTTGTGTGATGATCGCGCTACGTATTATGGAATTTAGTAGACTGAATGGTGGTGTAACACTAGAGCATGCGATGTTTCACTAGATTTCCTACATATAACTAATGGATAAATGTCTTAAACTGGTTGTGATATGACAACGCTACGCAACCTAGAAGTCAGTAGAGGTTACGCGAATCACATTAATAGTATTCTGGCGAGTATACACTGCTTGTTCATCTAGAAATAATCAGGTTGATAATAGAGTAATATTCAATCAAACTTAATTCAAACATTCTTTTCGTGAATAATGTAATACAATAAAACGTTATTATTCTATGATCTGAAACCAATCTGGGTATAGTAGATGGGCGAATTATTTTTTCCAAGATCCAAATTGTCTACGAACTTCCTGCTGGATTAGCCACAGTCACTGTTCTTTAGGTCATCTCCGGTTGCCTTCAGCATGGAGAGTTAATACGAGACAAAATCCGGCTACAGGCCGTTGGTCTTCACGAAGGCATAGCTAACTGACCAGCGCCCGTCTATACATTAAACTAGAATGCGCTTTGATCTCAGAGTTCTTTTATATATTCAGAACCCAGTTGGCAGAACATATTTACTGCGGATCGTATCATTGGTATCCAAGAGTACTACCACGTTCAGCTTATCCAGGACTAATTCGTTAATGGTCTAATCTAATCAAAATGACATTACGTACATTATGGCTTTTTTGTAATCTTATTTCGGGTTCGTTATAACCTCATAATTTGGCTTTGAACTTTACGAAAACAAAACTACGTACAATGTGTACATGTGCACTGGGAAAATCAATTAAGCAAGGTCCCTTGTTGGCATGCTAGGCCTATTATAGCATTACTAAACAAGAGTTGGGAAACCAAGGAAACATGGATAATTCTCTTCTTTTTATTAAATTTTAAAATGGAGTTTAGAGCCAATGTCAAGATTATTTCATTTATATCACGGCTTGTTAGTTTATGACAGGAGGAAATCGGAAACATCCGTAGCGTTGAATGTTGCAGTAAAACTGCATTGCACCACACAGACAGCGCATCCTATCAATATCAATATCGCGTCGGAAATGTAAATTTCGCGAAAATTGATGACGGGCTCCCGGGACGGGAATTAAACCCGGAATTTGGCTCCGAAGTCCAACGTTCTACCATTACCCTACCAAAATTCTCAATAAGGTAGATGTCACGTATACTAGCACAATCGACTCGATCTTGACTCACTGTATTACTTTTTACACCGCATAAGTCACTTCGAGCAACCACATTATCTCTGGTGGATCAATATGTTCAATTAAGAAATATTACTATATTTCAAGTAACGTGACGTTGCCAAGGTCAACAACAGTATTTTGCTACATATACTTAGCATAGTGATCTGAAACAAACACGGCCACACTGCCGAACCTAATTTAAATACATGGACATTCATGCACGTGTCAAAATAACATATATGTTGTCATTTCCAAATATATTTTTAAATTAACAAGTCATGAGATGACTTCTCATATCAGCACGTTTTAAATAACATATTCAAAAACAAATCAATGATTGCTTTCAGTTACATTGTGTCGTTAGTGTCAAATGCGCGCTAGTACCAGACAATAGATTTACGCCCATCGTAAACAACAGCTTGAAGTAAACGTAATCGATGCAAATGCTTGCGGAGCATGTTTCAATTATTCTGGATCGAACAAAGAAATATTTACAATGTCCACATAAGTGGCCGGCATATTTTTTTCATCGGAAGAATTAAAGACATCGTACGAACACGTCATATTTGGGTCACCCTTCCAAGTAACGATCGTAGAGCTATGAGAGTCGTAACTCGATATATACGTTGTACGTAATATTGCGAGTTACGACTCTCGCAGCGCTATGATTGTTCTTCCACTTAACGATCGTAGACGTACTAGAATTGTCAATATGTATACACGTATTGCGAGTTACAACTTTCGTAGAGCTACGATTGTTCTATGGAAGGGTTACTGTCCTGGGATCTCTTTCACAAAGCTCTCGTATCCACTACGAGAAAATAACTTACAACTCGTTAAGTTGTCTCGTAAATATAACGCATTCGAGATCGCTTACGATTTATTAATTCAAATTTCGACCAACAATATGTTTATGGATTCTCGTAATAGCAGACACATCTCTTTTTGTAGTGTATTAATAGACAATAAATGTATATTGTCTAGCCTTGAATTAATTGCAAGATATTTTATTTTGAACCTATATACCTTAACAATAATACAATATGATATACAATGATCTGAAGCCATATTTGATACCTTTTCAGGAATAATGTCGCTATTGTATTGCATACGTGGAGACGTGAATACTCAACGATTAGCTACGATGGGTACTTAACGCAAGTATTAGGCACTGATTACTGACACAATATATCCCGGAAAACATTTTCCGGCCACGAGCATGGCATGAATAGTAAACCATCAACAAACCAATAGGCCATTGTGTGTATATCGTTCGGTTAGCGTTTTTCGGACGACTCCTATTTTCGGCCAGTCGTATTTTACGGATTTATCGCGTTATTTAACGAGAGGGGTTATGCCATCAATAATAAGGGCTTGACAGGTAGAACCTTCGCAAATTCTACAAATATCGGTAACACTCCAACCGAAATGTCAGCTATTTTCAAAAGAAACGTGTGTAATGCTATAGTAGATAATGCAGCATCATTGTAAATCACGAATATACAATAACACTTAAACAGAACGCCCAGCGAAACCCAGTTCTGCTAAACTAGGAAATAATTGTGGTGCGAACCGATCAGAATTGTCGTACACAGGTGACTTCCTTTCCAGAAAGCGGAAAGAGGTATGCAGTCAAATTTTGGCCACGTTTTCTATTTCGGAAACCAGGTACCGGAGCATATATAACAAATTATACTACGTGGTCATTTTATGAAAGCATGTCAATGCAATCTAAACTATGTATTCGCTGGGTTTTATCCTTTAACATGTCAATGGCGTTATTATTGTGCCACTGTTTTCATATATTTTGTTCCATAGCAAATTGCGAATATGCAGATTCTATTTCTAAGCAACGTATTCGCTGGATATTATCGTTATTATTGTGATATTATTATATATTTTGTTCCATGGCGAATTGCGAATGTACCGATGACGAGCGTATGCTAACTTATCCAGGGCAGTCATCAGTGGTCATCACCGGTCATCATTGGTCATCACCGGTCAGTATCGCAACAACCGATGTGGTCAGGACCATCATTCATGATATTAATCGTTATAGTTTGGCCGAGGAAGTCATAAACCATTTGGTTTTCATATCACGGCAGACGAATATTTTATTATTTCCTCTACATCCTTTCTTTGGTATGTCAGTCACGTGACATGAATGACAGCACGGGGAAATCAACAAGCCAGGAATGCTGTGGTGAGAATGGAATATATTGCTGTCATTGTTTGCTAGGATTCAATGCAAGTCTTAATCTTGTCTGCGAGTTGAATAGGGAGCCTTTCATTGGGAAAATTGATCGCGGAATTGAGGGAGTTAACTTAATGCTTTGTGTGTGTTATTGCTCCTATAATCCAATACATAAACAGTACCGCACTCGCTGTGAGAGAACATGGTCAAAGGACATGGTAGATACCACGCGTAGTGTGATGGTCAACAACCGTTTTTCATTATGAGAGATTTTCCCGAAATGTACAATTCTCAAAGAAGCTATGGGTCTGCTATGGAATGAAATCGCGCCAAAGTATATACGTACACGAATAGTAAATATGTCATGTTCGCGACAGACATCTTTAATTTCGTCCAGAAATTGGTCGAGCGCTCTGCAAGAAAGTCTTTCCTACAAGGTTAGGTAATGTTACATTGACTAATTTCAAACAGGAAATTTAAAACGGACTCGGAATCAGATGTTGCCCTGTCTGCGTTGATACAGTACTTAACGTTTGTGAATATTTCTTACCAATATATGTTATAATTGTTTTTCAATTTCGATAATTAAATAATGAAAGTTATGCCATACCGACGGATGTTAAATAGCCTAGTAAGCGATGTTCATGTGTTTCAATATAACTGTGTTGGCCTAAACATTTGCTTTTGAGCTAAATAAATGTTAAAACGGTTGTGTCAGCCAGCCCACGAAGAGGTTCGGACACAAGCATCCCAAGGACGCGACCAAGTCCCTCTGCGGTTGTTTCATTAACTCTGGATAAAGAAAATTAAGTTGGTCGTTACCACTTCATCAAATCACAGCAACCTCGGGCCGGCTGTCCCTACGTCTGGAAGGAAGTGCCTTTAATTGAGTACTGCCAGACAGGAAACCCGATGTCGCGGGGGCCACAACCGGCGGAGGAAAGGAACTATTTTTAGGCTTATTCATGATCAGTATTATTTTTATCACCCAATACTGTCTTTTCGCAGTAGATATCGCTTTCAAATAACAAGCGATATCTACAGCAGTAGATATCGTTTGACCCAATTCTTGGTTTATTTGATTGTTCTACCATTGTGATGTCATCGCTACAATTGTGACGTAGTAGTATTGCTATGATGTGACAGTGCAAAAGCGCAGCAGCCTAAAGATTTGACTTCTTTATGATGTGGCATTTTTCTTCTTTAATGACTTTAAAATTATGTTTGGTGATAAATAGAATGTCACCCTCGTGTCTTGGAATATCAAATATATCAAGTTTCACGACTCCTGTTGATATATTTGATATTCCAAGACACTTGAGTGAGATTCTCTATGTATCATATAAAACTACCCACAGCGGTACAGGACGTACAACATTACATGCAAAACAAATAGAACAAACATGATCCCGACAGGATATATACGAAATAGAATGGACTACCTTTCGATAATCTTCACCATAGGGGCTGACGACGACTGTAGGAAGCACACGGAGAGAGAGATAGGGAGAGAGAGAGAGAGTGTGTGTGTGTGTGAGTGTGTGCGTGCGTCCGTGAGTGCGTGTGCGTGTATTTAAGATATTTGTCAATCAGTATGTAGACTTGTAAAATGTTACTACTGAACACTAGACAACATATAAAGCAATAATGAAAACAGCAACACATTTTAACATACAAAATGACAAGTTGATATCCTAAATCTCCAAAATCCCCGTTATGTCCTACTACTTCATCAACGCTTACTGCTTAATAATTAATCAGGGATCTTAGTAAAAGAACCCATGATTAATGTTGCAAGGGAAAACAGGAACCGGAAGTAGACAGCCGGAAGTTGGCGTCAGTTTAATAGAAACTCCAATCTGTCAAACACTTGTTGGTATTAATATGGCTTTGCCGCTAACGAGATTAATGTTTTCCTTAAGTTATGTATATAAAATAAAGAATGACGAGTAAATTAGAAATTAGCTTTCATAAGTGAAATTAATGCAGCAAGTCTAGATGCGTTTAAACCCAATAAACCATGTTTTGGAAAATTAACGGTGTACAGTATATTTATTATGAAACCAATACATACGAATATTAATTTGTAATTAAATACCGCCATACCAACGGACTATTGTATACTCAACATTCAAAGAAATTACCCATAGGAATTTTGACTGAAAATAAAATAATGAAGAACCGAAAATATGAAGAACTAAAAAACACATTTGTTTGTTTTGAACCTGTTTCGCCCCAAAAAAAACGCATTCTTCAAGAATACTCTTTGTGAATACTCTAACGCGAGCGTCCTTAATTTGCACGTGCAGTTAACAAATTAGTAAAATTTGGCGAAATGTACGCTCGATCAGCGCAGGTAATTGTATAATTAAATAAACAGTCTGCGAATTGTCACGTATAATCACAGTTGCGAAAGGGACATCAAAAGAACGCCAAGATTAACGGCAGCACAAAGAGAGTGCCGTTGGAACGATGATGATGAGGGCGTCACGTGTTCAAATGGAAAGAAGCCTCCCCGCGTGCACGCTTCTTTCAGACTTCTTGAGCAAATTATTCGGACAGATCAGACGGGTCAATCTTGAAGTGGCAAACCGCTAGTCATATCACTACGCCGGCAGAAGATGACTGACGACAAAGATTCCTAGTCACAAATATTGAATCAGCAGTGACGTCCCTTTGGAAAATAAGAAAGCACGATAACTATGATGATCTGCTGGGATTAACGCAGTGAATGATTCACATAAACACGGATCCTCGGAAACACCGGTGCGGTGTCCTTAAACATACGCCACTCGTGCTGGACACATGTTCATGAAACGTGCGTATCCATTGGACACAAAAGCAAGCGAAAAACTCTGTTTAATTTGCAATGTTCTGAAAATGTTGATGCCCTTTTGAATAACCGTTTTGGCAGAGTTGATACCATAGAGATCTACCACGAATATTACAGTTGCCATTTCTGGTCACGTGATTACGAATCTTTTTTAGTAGAATTTGATACGAAAGCTTACATTTTATATGGGGATTGGTGAACAGAAGTGATTTGACAATGAAAACGTACTCAAAAAGGCTTCGTAATCCCGATTGGGGCCAGATCTAGGAATCAATTGCGGAACTCAGTATTCGAAGTCTATGACTATTTCTGCATACCAAAACGGCAGCAAACCAACCATTTCCCCTTCTGTAATATATCTTTTGGTTTTAATATGACAACGTGGGTTGTATACTCCCCATGGCCTTGGGAAGGCCTTTTGTCGCGATAATAATTATGTAGCGCTTTGAGCAAGGATACATATTGTGCATGAAGTCTAAAGCGATAGTAGTAGTAGTAGTAGTAGTAGTAGTAGTAGTAGTAGTAGTAGTAGTAGTAGTAGTAGTATTGCCACTTATTGTCATCATAACGCGACTTATATGTTGAATTTCATGCACGTCTGGAAGAAATGTAAAGGCGGTAACTATAGCTGGTTTGGATACATTTTACTACGACACTTTTGTACGATAACTATTCACTGAATTCAGTGCTTCCTGGATTGTACTATACCTTACACACATACGTTCTGCGCAATATCCGGTAATGCCAATAGTATACCAAATGACGACCCTAATGTGCAGAGCTTTGTCCTAATAGGCGATCGGGGAGTCACGTGACGTCTATTAAATCACGTAAAGGACGCAGTACCGAGTCCTAAATGTTGTGCATTCGGTGATGAATACTAACGGAAGCCACTATTTCAGATATTATTGGTGCTTAAACATCATGACCATGCCGCATAGCTCCCAGTAATGTTGTCTATGAGTGCCACCGAGATCACGTGAGAGTTTGCCAGCATTATGATGATATGAAATCTCGTTGAGATGTCACGAATGGGCAACGTGGGTATATTCTTCGTTGATGTAAGAATTAATTTATTTTCGAGATAACGTAGTTATTATAATATTCACAAAAACAAATAGAATTCATAGGTGGAATTTAGGTTCGCTTGTCTGTTGCTTTTTTTGTGTCACGTATTTCTATGGTAACCAACTAGGGTGGCTAATTATGCTCATTTGTACAGAATCCTAGAACATTTGAAACTATCTGGGGTCCTATAGTCTGTCTGACGGCATTTATGGTATCGTTTAGACATTATACCACTATGTTTAGACATTATACCACTATGTTTTAGTCAGTTGGATGGCTTTTATGTTATTACAACGTTGACAACTGCGCATGTCAAAACGAATAATTATACTGACGCACACGAGGCTCTCATGCATGATAGATTGTTTTTGAACCTGACAGCGTAAGGAAGATATTCGTGGCTTGAATTATTTAGAGGCTGACTAATTAATCTTGAATACCTCGATAATTTCCAACTTCGGAAATTTCAGGGTATACGGTATTGTTGGATATTATTCCACAATGCATTTAATCGCCATTGGCGTGTATTCTCAATACGGAACCGAGTGCAGTATAGATACTTTGATAATTTATCAATTCCTTTATGACCAGAAGCCGTGCTTTCATTTGTAAATTAAACAGGAATCGTCATGTCATCTCATAAATAGAATAAGCCCACCGCAGCGCACTCAAAATAATTGGGCATTGTCGGTAAATGTCGGCTTCTTTGACAGAACGGTGTCATCTGATTTGCTTCAAATCTTACACGCTACACGATGTTAATAAGTTCGAGACCTATGTTGAGATGAACCATTGGTCCCATACGTCCCATGTGAATAAATATGCTTGACAGCTCGACGTGAATCCTACGTAATTGATGGTCGATTTTATGCGTAGAAATCGCATAGGGCATACTGTGCGACGTATAGTAGTTTTGTGTTCGTGTACAATACTTCTGTTATATTTATTACGCGACATCAAGGTTATCCTACAAGTTGAGAGATTAAGAAACATTCTCTCTCTCTCTCTCTCTCTCTCTCTCTCTCTCTCTCTCTCTCTCTCTCTCTCTCTCTCTCTCTCTCTCT
>JAUTBT010025343.1:0-19998 GCA_032361225.1 Lepetodrilus schrolli
CCCCCCCCCCCCCCCCCCGCCCCACACACACACACTTCATCCTCTAGTCCAGGTCAGTATTATTTAGTTTGTTTGACCACCCCACCCAACTTGACACTGATAGTGTACAGGATTACAGGTGTAAATCTGGTTGACATTTATAGATATTTTGTACTACACTGTACTGTCATTTTTGTAGTATAATGTTCATACATATATTTAGCTTCGTTCAATGTCCAAACTCTGTTGTATGAGCTACCAATCATCAATAAAATAATACCATATGCCAATGGTCTGCGTCTTGTCATGGGCTGTGAAGAGATTGTGGTAGTTGTTACGATTACGATAACATTTCAGGTAAGCTTATGAGTCTATATGAGTATAGGGGCGGGTTGTAGCGTCGTGGTAGAACGTTGGACGAAGGAGAAAAATGTTCCAGGTTCAAATCCCGTCCCGGGGGCCCGGCATCAATTTTCGCGGCAGTTACCTTTCTGACGCGATATTGATAGGCTGCACTGTCTGTAGTGGCAATGCAGTTATCATCCTTGGGCTTCTTAGTACCTTCCCGATGTACTACAACATTCAGCGCTACGGATGTTGCAGGTTTCCTCCTGCCCTAAACCTGACAAGCCGTGATATAAGTGAACGAATATTGAGTCTATAGCTAGAACCTTATTATTACTCATTGAGGACAAAGGAGATGCAGTTATGTCAAGCAGCAGTTGGGTCTGTCGGTACCAGCCAGTGCTAAATTGGCAAGCCGTGATATAAGTGAAATAATCTTGAAAGCTTCCTTAAACCCCAAATTAAAACAAAATTAAAAAGGAAGAAACTTTAATGGCTCCAGCAAGGATAGCGTTATAGTGAAATATGATGTTCAGCTCGTAGACTTTGCGGCTACATATAATATCCATTATATGCGAACGTAATGTAAGCTGTTTTATGCGCTTACTGAAACCCAATACCTGGAGCAAGTGTAACCCACTCCCAAACTAATAATCACAGAATATATAGAAAATTTACAGGTTATGAATATTGATCCCATTTTGTTTCTAGTTACTACCACTAATGGCGTAATGGCGTAATGGCCACGGTAATGCATTTCATGCTCCGTAACTCCGACGTGTTTACGTTGATACGTAGTGCATGTAAGTGCGCTCTTATCATGTGCTAAGGTCCATATTTACTTTCCTCATTAATTTTCTCCTTGGCTATGTATGTGGGAAGATGCATGTCATTTAAACGGTGAAATATACTACTAGCCCCAGACATGTATTTAAACGTAATATTATGAGCTTATAAACAAAGCAAGGAAGAAGCTTGGAAGACAAAAATCGTGTGAAATGCAGTGCTTTCCCTCATCGATAGACCGTCTCCTGGCGGTCGCCTTTTTCACATTATCATTTGCACTGAAGATGCTTATTAAATGATGTGGAATATGTATACTATGTATACTAGTATTATACATTGGTGTAGTACAATCCTTTGCAATCTTGTTTAAATCCGTTAGATCACATGATCCAAGAACGATTCTGGAATGGCCCCGTCATATTAAATCGTCGCCACGGCACAACAATCTGCATCGTTTCGTGTCGGGCAGGGTCGAATTCCCATCTCAACACGAGTTGATCCTAAATATGGCCCCGAGATTACGACACGAAATTATTTGAGTACGACCGCTTCATACTCTATCGCAAATTGTATATGAGGATTTGTGAACAAAAGATCTTTTGCTCAACTCAAAGTTTTGTTCACAAATTCTTATATAACGAAGTAAACTTTAATTATATCTTATCACGAGATGATCCGAATCATTCCATAAATCACAGCAGTTCCAACCACCAGAATCAGACAACTGGACAGCATGGCGTATCTCGTGTACCCCCAATAGGTCAATTCACATTGAAGGATGTCCTCCGCTTTCTTTGAGATTACCATGTTGCAGGACGTTCCGTGGAGGGTCATGTTGCAGGACATCGCCACTCCCCACGCCAGGTACAGCACCACGGGATACCGCGCAGCACACTCTGGGAAAAGGTCGACGAAGATCAATGTCAAGGGCACGGCGCCGATTGTATTGGAGAGCACGACCACGAGGCAAAGGAGCACAGCGATGCTTTTGACGTCACTGAAAGAATTTCCCAAGAGTCCGGAGCGGTGCCAAAGCCAAAGAGGGATGTTTGAAGACGTGAATGCGTGCACGAAAGCGAAAAGGGAAAGGTAGGTGACGATGACGCTCCAGTCAAGACGACGAAGTATCCACGTGCAGTTCCGACGGTTCCAGCCGGCATCAATGACCATTACCATGGTAACAGCAGCCATCGGCAGCAAACCTGCATTGAAACACAGACAACAAATAGAAAATTCCTAGCCGAGGAGAGAGAGAGAGAGAGAGAGAGAGAGAGAGAGAGAGAGAGAGAGAGAGATTCTTTTGTGGAGTGTGGGTAGGGTTGTGCTAGGTCTTGTGTAAGGTTCTGGTAGTAAGGTTCTGTTAAAGATTGTGCGTGGTACTTCGACAGTTGAGTGGAGACTAGCCACTTTGTTTGGGTTTTAATCTCGTGGTTCTAAGAGGCACTGGAGGATTGACAATGGATATTCCAGGGAGAAGCTGATGATTAATGCATTAGAAACACGTTCTTAAAATACATAAACTTTAATGATACATGCAGTTTTTGTCCTTGATTTCCGTAATCACCATATCAGCAAATGATGTGAGCGGGGAGGTTGAGACAGAAAATAGGGGTTAAGAAAGGAGGGACAGACTGACAGCATTGACAGAAAGAGAAAGATGAGGAATGTAGTCTAGTCAAAATAGATTTTAACCTAGAAAGAAAAATGGTATAGAAGGTTTCTTGGTATGAGAAGAAGCATAATGTCATCCTCCACAACATATCCAAAATCCGCTTTGGGGGAAAAATGTTATCTGGAAATAACTTTGGCAACCCAAAGCCATTCGTTTTGCATATTATACTATGATATTGGCGTTCGTCCAGCGGTTGTGCGTTCAAGGCTTTATTAGTCCGAGATCTCGAAGAGTTTTAATCCAGTTTTCGAGCCTAACTGATCTGATGGTTGTTTCTTCAGGAATTCAAATCTCAATGTCTGACGAGTCTATCAGTAGCCGTTTTCTTAGAAATTAAAATTTTATAGGGGTACCCTAAAATTTCAATTTCACGTACTGATGCCAAGCATCATGATGAATATGTCATAAAATGTTTCCAAATAGTTATGAATTGTATTCTACAAAGTCTAATATATCTGTTAGCCCAAATATTGTGATAATATACTAATTAATTGCTGAGAAATACCAGTTTGAACACGATGGGGAGCATCTAAAAAAAGAATTAGACTGGTCTTATGAGCTTGTTACTCACCTATATCGATGTGTATGTGTTTACTGCTGACACAATACAGCGCGAACATCGAGCAGAATGCTACGACCAGGAACACTTTGAAGAACCTGGAATTGCTGGGCTTGAACTCTCTGTTGACGATGTCAGCGAACTGCGCATAATCATCGCCATTTCCGGTCATGAAACTCACGGACGGAGAAGCTGCAGAGAACGCCCGGTATATTCCGACCTTGGTGGACATGCTCAGTGCATCTGTCACTAACCCCTTGTACCAGACGCTTGTTCTCCGTTGTCTGGGCAGCTTAAGCTTGGACGGCGTGGAGAACTGAACCGACTCTAGTTGCCCTCGCGACGACATCCGCCGTTTCAGGAGCGGGGAGATGGGTCTGACAAACGTCTTTGTGTGGTCGTGTTCAAATCTCTTCACGATGTTCTCTCTCGTGTATTGCCAACTGTCCAGGTCCGAGAACGAATGGTAGAAGCTGACAGTCCTTGGAATTTCTGAATTTGATTTCCCGTATCTCTCGGATACGGCGATGTACCCGATCTTGTCCAAGTTATACAGAGAGTGGCACTGGTCCCTGTTCGCCTCGTCATCATCGTCGGCCTTGTGGATGAATATTGCTGGTGGTCCTTGAGCGTGCATGGTCTTGTCGCCAATATCCCCAACCGAGAGATTGGTCAATTTGTCACTGAAGTCTACATTCCTTTCCACATGCAGACCACTCCTTCCTCCTCCTCCTCCTCCTCCTCCTCCTCCACCACTACCACCCGGTTTCTTCTTCTTCTTCCTCACACAGTCCGCGCTGTACGAATGACTGATGCTGACCTCAGGCATACGAATTACCGGCTTATGGAGCGGTTCTTCCACAATGTTGTCAATTATGGCATTCGGCGTTATGAGAGAATCTTCAACGCCTTCCAATTCGATCACGCCATCGTCTTTTGGATCTGGAAGATATAAGGTAGACACTTTCGAAAATATTATCAAAATCCCGAGGTTTATAACATATCCTACAACAGTCGGTAAGGCTAAGTATGTAATACATCCAGGCATGTCGAGTTTGAAGTACGAATCGTTTGAAGTCTTGGATGAAAGCACTGCCATCGGGACACTGGTGTAGATGGTGAGCGCACTAGCGATGTTAGCTGACGTTGAGATCCCCAGCAGTAGAGTCTCTAACCCCGTAACGCATCGACCTTGAGATTGCCAGATGTGTAGAATCTTGGGCGCCAGGATGGTCGACGTGGTATCCTGCGAAAGTAGTCCAGTTCCAATGAAAGTCACAGCTGTAGCACGACAAAGGAAGGCGACGAACCCCAGAGGCCTGTTCAGAACACGGCCCACGACGTATTCCAGAAGGTTTTCTCTCTGGAAATACTGGGCAAATATCATGATACCCAGGGACATGATAATAGCTCGCAGGTTCCCCGGATTTCCCATGGCGAGGTAAACCTGAGTCTGGTCCGAGAGAGTAACCACCACCATGAGGAACAGTCCGACCAGGAGGGCTCCGGTGCTTCCGAGTGGGAGGACCCGGAAGTTGAAGAGGAACAGTGGCAGTATTCCCAGGAATATCACGCATGCGCCCGCCACATTTCCCGGATACAGCTGAGGCGCTGTAACGTTAGACGTGATGTTGAAATGATCACAAATGGAATCCATGTTTAGTGTTGAAATTATTCGTGCCTATCTGAAATGAAAGGATAATATATTATTGGCTTTTGAGTGCAATTAAACATGTGGCACATCCTTTTTACATTTTAAAAGGTTTGGTAGTGTAAATTTTATTAGATACATGTTCATACGTATCAGGGAATTCATAATCTGTCACTCGCTTGTAAATGAACACGAGTAGTTACAATTATAGAAATATCTCCTCTGTTTCTAATATCCAAATTTCGTATCTATGCTTGATGTAACAATTACATACATATATGGAAGTTCTGATAGAATTCGGTTCACTGTAATACAAATTCCAATTCTCAATGTACATATTCTACATTGCAATTTAAACTGGTAACACTTTCCAGGCGAGATGCCCAAATAATACACATGTAAGCTTATTTAATTTGTAATACTAGTATGCCCACAATCTTTATACATGCTGATATAATTATATTTAAATATTCAACATGCATTTTTAAATGTTTACATTTTATTGTAATATCTTAAAATAGAATACTTAAGAAAAGTGTAGGCCTAATCCAAATTTAAATAATGTCATGGGCCTTCGGTTGTGAGTAATGACCATTGTCTATGGTTATGTCAAAACACACAATGCGAAAACAGCGTGACAAGTCATGACATTTAAACCTTGTATTTGCCTGTCGTATGAGGTAGCGGGGTAAAACATATATGACAAACATAGATACATATACCGTGTATGTTAGCATCGCCAGTACAATGCTATCTCGGCTTTCACAGCATACATAACGAATAAATTCTTATTATATGTTAAAGTAACTCGCACCCATATTTGCTATTTGTAGATTTTGTGTAAATAAAATATATAGATATTCAATATTACTTTGTTGAAATGTCACACGACAAAGGACATTCTTTGTTTCAAAACTATGTCATTTTCTTTTCAAATTTAACATTTGCATAGTTATAATACATTTGTATAATATACAACTATATAGTATATACTTATTATAGTAAGAAACGTTCAAGTGGTTAATTTACGGCACTACAATGAACTTAATGTTATGGAATTCAACGAATTCTCCCTAATATATCTCCAGCGTTTTTCAAGACCATTTTCTGCAATGCAAGCAGTCCAAGGGCATGCGGTCGGTTGTTAGCTTGAAATGGACACATGTTCTGGACATTGACAAACGATAACACGCAGAACAAAACTGACTACTTGTGTCCGTAGTTTAGTTTAAACATATTTTATTCAAGACGAAATGGATGTGTTACAAGTAATTACAACTTAAATGAAAACCTCTCCAAGAGAAGGGAAAGAAAATATGGGGAGAGAATGAAGGAGATATATGTACATATTCTTTAATTGTAAATATTTACATAAGCATATTAAGTAAACCTTTTTGTTTGTTTAATGTACAACTGCACTAACTCTAAAATGGTTTCATTTTCTGATACATGGAAGTCCGAACACTTCCTAGCCTATCTTCACGGTATCTGCTGTATTTCTGACGTTCAAGTAAATATTGAAAAGCATGTTCACATGGATTTCCACATAGACAAGAAGCAATATCAGATAGTCCAATTTTAAACAAATCGTTATTCAATGGACTAACGGAATCTCTAAGTTTAGTAAGTAAAATACAATATTTCCTTGCCCCATTTGGAATAACAGTCAGGTGCGATAACGCGTGTCCGTATGACTAGTATATAATGGAAATCTCCATTACCTACATGAAATATGTCCGTCATATACGGTATAGCATATACTTGCCGTTACCTTTAACTGCATTCAAGATAATGTTCGTTGTACGAACTGTAATGTGCACTTCCTTCAATTGATCTGACATATACTCAACAAAATAACTTAAGGGTCGGCCGATATTTTGTGGGAAAGTATTCTACCAAAGTTTGGAACTCGGCTTTAGGAATCTGGTTCCTCTTCCAATGTGTCTGCAAGTTCTTGAATAGCACCTGCAGCCTGTTGTCATTTGGAAATTCTTCGATGTTGAAATAATATAAAGCTAAATTAATTTACATGTCGAAAAAGCCTACCGGTCCATAATGAATGTTATTGAGAATATTTCATTCCGTTGGGAAAAGGACAGAGCACAAGTTATTCAAACCTAAGAAACCTCGTTAATTTTTAGCATCCATGTTAGGCGTCCTGGTCCGCGCACCTAACAGGAAACCTGAGTTTCGCTGCGAGTGTTATAACCTTCTAGACATATACCCATAAACTTAAACAAATATGTATTCCGAATATTTAAGTATTTAAGCAAATTAAAGCATACAAAGCAATGCAGGCATCTATTCTTAACGGGACAAGATAATTGACGTACCTGGATAAGTGAGACTACGGCATACACATGCAGCTTGGACACTGAATGACCTTCAGGACGACAGTTGATGTTGACATTGCGTGACCTCCAGGGAGGTGGAGGAAATCTCTCTTCCCGTATAGCGCGCGTCAAGCAACAGACTCTTATCTCTTTATCATGCTGGCGACACATCATCCCGGGGGGCGGGGTATAGGGTGAGGGGGGTACGGTGGAGGGCATTTTGGACAAGAACGGACGGGAGGGTTTTATTTTTGTTATCTACTAACTTTCCCTGTCCCGGCCGTAATGTACAAAGCGGATTCTGCTAGTATTCTTATGCACGAAAATAGATACGTTATGTAGGTCTTAAATGTTGTTGTTTTACACATTTCTAGAAATTACAATAGTTATTATTGCTCTCGGAGCGTCATAGAGTGTATATCTTCAAACAAATAGCTGAATTAATTAACTATGAAAAACGTAATTTAAAAATAAATACAAATTTAAAATAATTAAAAATATATACAATAAATGAAAAAATACAATAAATAATAATTAAGCTTTTAGAGAACGCCCATCAAGACACATGCCATGTTGCTACATCATTGTTAAATTATTCAAACCTGTCAGCTTACTTACTATATAAATAACCTAAGCATGATAACATTCTACTATACACTATTCTCCTGGACATTCCCAACGCCTTGCGACACTTACTCTCAGAATGAAGACATGGCAAAACCGAACGTTCGGGACTCTGAAAAGTGAACAACACAAAAGGCAAATCATAATTTATTGTTCCACACGTGTAGCTGTATCTAAGATATAGTTTATTGCAATTCATCATTGGAATAATATAGTGTGCTTATTTCTAACTAGGAATTCTGGGTCAGCTGTCCAAAGAGACATCGATCTATATGTACACACACGCCCATGTGTCACCTCAGATACACTACAAGGAGCTCATGTTTTGAAATGCCAATGCAGAGCAAATATATGAACTTTTATGTCTAGATAACAAGACAAACAACAGTTTCGCCTACATGCGTAACAAATTAACAAAAATGTATACCAACACGATAGAAGAAGACTTTATGATGTGCATTTTTGCAAACTAGTAAATATATATGTTAATCGTGAATTCGAGTCCAGCTTCTAATAGTCGCTCACTCTATCCCCTCATCTCTCTCTGTGTGTGTGTGTGTGTGTCTCTCTCTCTCTATCACTCCCCCACCTCTCTTTCTCTCTCTCTCTCTGGCTGACTATAGTAACATAATTGACTACCTGTCATCAGCCATGTTCTCCTGACAGCGACAAACCACTTCACTTAGCTCTTGACATAAAGTAGATGGCACTGTACGAGAGCATCTATTTTATACTGTATATATTTTTGGTTGAATGTATTGTCTACTGAATACAGTATGCAAGTATCACAATGCCGCGATATATTTAATTGGCTGTTAGGTGATCACATTTGACTATGGTGAATACGTATATACCAATTTGCCAAAATGCTTTACACAGTGGGTTGAAAAGCCTCATTTTGCCTATTGTGGACTAAATTAACATCTTAACACGGTACACGGAGTTTCAGTAATTGTCATCGTTTGCATTTACAGTCGTAGCAACCCGTATATTATGAAGATTCCCGTTACAACTATCACGATTGTCGTGACAAAGCCATATCTAATGTATGCCCAAAATGACAACCTAAACTTCACTGTTTCGTGGGCTTTCTGTACAACAATTAGATTGGCCACACTTCCGAATAAAGTAAGATTCCCTGCAATTGTTGAACACCACGCCAAATATAGAACCAGATCCAATTGTTCGACGCAGGGCTCCAGCTGCTCTAGCACGAGGATAGTCAAGGGGACGTTACTGAAGACGTTGGAGCCAGCTATGACGAAAGACGAGAGGACGGCGATTGTCTTGGCGTCGTCGATTTGATGACCGGCTAAGCCAATGGCCTTCCAAATTGCTCGAGGCATGTGGGTGGCGTTGACGCCGCCGAGCCAGACGAAGATTCCGAAGAACATGAGAATGACCGACCAATCAGTCTTCATTATGATAGCGTCTGGGGAGATCTTGTTCAACACAGCGTCCAATGACATCAGAACCGCAGCGGCAGCCATTGGTAAAATTCCTGAAATTGATGATTGTTTAATATCGTCCATTTATTTATTATTTTTATTTATGTATTTTTTACTGAGGCCTTTTACAATGTAAACACATTTCCTCCGATATAATACAGATTTATTATTATTATTATTAATATCATTATTATATGACCTTTTATATAGCTAATACTAGTACTTACTTGATCTGAGTAAATTTGCGTTGAAGGCTACTTTAAACACTTGTAACGATGCTTGGCAATAGTTATATTACAATGGAAATACAATATGTGTTTGTAAATACAAAGAAGATTATCTTCTATTCTGTTGGTTCTATATATCAAGTTTTCAAACATTTGGTCCAAAACGCTATCTGCAATAAATCATGACACAAGAAGAGTATAAACTAATGAACAAGTTAGGAAATACCATATATGTTCACTAACCGATATCCATCCGGAATTTGTCAACTTGCACGAAAAATAGTGCCACCATTACCAACAAAATTACTACGAGCAGACGTCTAAAATGGCGGGACTTCCGGTTCGTAGTACAACCTTCATCTGATGACGCATGCGTTGGTTCCAGAGGGAGTGATGTAACGTTGTCATTTCGAATCGGTTCCATTCGTATTTTACAATGAATGATCAAACACGTCAGATTTAAAGCATATGCAACAACGGCAGGCAGGCAAAGATACATCATTGTTCTTTGGAGATCGAGACGACTCTTTAAGTATATTATTTCTTCAGTCCGGGATGCTATCAGCGCCATCTGCGGATTACCAAATATGGTAGTGACACTCCCTATGTTGGCGGATGTAGCTATAGCCAGTAGTAATGTCTCCAATTCGGCGGCAGGTCGATTTTGTGACCGCCAGTGTTTCAACATGATTGGCGTCAGTATAACACAAGCGACGTCGTTCGTACAGAATGCTGCAACAATAAAAGACAATGACGTTATCCTCAATAAATAGTTCGAAACGGATAAATGTGGCTTAAGTATTCGCGTTAAGACATTTTGAATGATTCCCTCTCGTTCAACGTACTGCGATATTATCATCATCCCTAGCAGAAGAAAAATAGTCCTGAGATTTCCTTCCTCTCCAATGATTTCGTAGAAATTTCTTTGCGTCAGAACGGTCGTGGTAACCATTAAAATAGCGCCCATCAAAATGGCGCCAGTCGTTCCAATTGGGAAACACGGGATGTGAAACAACACAAACGGAAGGATAAGCAGGAACACCGACGACCCAATCACAACTGTGTGGACATCCGCCAGAGAATAGTCCAGATCGAGGTTGGAGGAGTTGGAGGAGACGCTGACGTAAGTCGTACAGTTGATCTTCCAGGCCTTACTTAACGACTCCATCAGGACCGTTGTGTTAATGGAGCTCGGCTATATTATTACTAAATATTGACTGGAGTAATAACAAATGTCCTTCACAAGAATATCCACTACTCCCAAACGTAGATTTCTGTAAACGACAGCTGGTAAGGGAGCGTGTCATACAATATTTCCGCAGTACTTCTTTTAAGAAATGCATTCTCCTCAAAACTAATCACAATGCCGTAATTTGATGAGACTATTTCCAGCTGGTATCGCTGATAAAACATACAGTACTGTGACCCGATTCATGTTCTAGTGTTAGTTAAATACCTGCACGCATTGTTGACACAAAATGACATGGGATCAAAACCGAAAGTTGAATGCTTGCGCGGATTCTCATAACATACTGTTTAAACCTTGAACTATCATTCCGTACACTGCATGCTGGTGGAAAACAACATCAGATGATGAGCGGAAGAAATGTACTTGCATGTTGATTAAGTAGACACCACTGACATTATTCAGCTATAATCAATACTTCCACTTTTTCTAACTCATGTCAAACGGATTAATTTTGTAGGTTTTGAGAATGCCATTGATTGTTGTTGGTTTGATTTTGTTGACACACGCTTTTCTGCGGAGCTAGTTTTGACAGGGAGGTTCTATGGCAACACATATTTATATGTATTTAATCTCAAACATTAAACGACATTCGAGGCCTTGACCCGTTGTAGTTTGCATTCAGTTTACCTTTCGTCATGCTTGGTATTAATGTATACATTGATCATGACAGCAAAGTGTGAAATAGTGCACGTGAAATTGTTGATAAGGGAATGCCAACATTCTCAATTTTCTTTCCAAAGACTAAAACATCTGCAGGTACGGGTCTTCTGGCCTAATAGTAGTTACGCACATGTCGATTGGAAGAATAAAATCTTGTACTCATTTCAGCATATCTTAGCATATTTCGTAGCATTTTTGTCTATAAATACTTCCTGACGGCTTGACCAAACGATGTGTGTAGGTCAGCAAACCTAATCAGTGTCCAACATAATTATTTTGTTAAAATGTTATTTTTGTGTGTTTAATCATCAGCCACCAATTTGTGTGTGTATTAAACTGGTTAACTTCCGGGTACATCCGACCTGTGATATAACCTGTGTAATACAACAATGTGAATACAATTAAAATCTCAGCAACATATTCGTTTTTATTGATTATTCATGAAATAGTAGTCATGATCAAGTTACAGGTCCATCAGCTGTTACAGTGACCTAGGCTGCATAGAATTAAAAATCAAGAGCGATGACTCTAATAGTTATGAGATTGATGCTATATTTACGAATTACAAAGCTTTAAGAAATATATACGTTGGGCTCCATTATTATCACGAGCAATCGCATGCATATCATAACAATGGCAGGCAGACACATAATTTCCTAAAAGACGATGAAAACTAGTAAAATCCTGTCAAAAAGCATTTATTTGGATGAAAGTAAAACGACAAATTACATGCCAGAAAGACACATAGTGTACACATGAGTTGCGATTTCATAGTTTGACAATTTACAATAATCCTATTACAAACAAATCAGAGCAAAATATGTGAACAATGTCTTGTTTTCCCACTGCATGCTAACAGTGCGTACTCACTAAACACACTTCCGTTCATGCGCAGAAATGGAAACACGTCAAGAGTGTTACCGATGTTCGTAGAGCACAGTGTTTGCCAAGACTAAAACGTCGTAGCTAATGAAACAAACATCCGCATAATTATGAATATGGACTGTCGCATTTAAAGTGCTCTCCACTATATTTTCTCTCTATATTATCCTAAACTAAATAGACTAAAAGACCGAAAGGAACTTTACCTTATTGTGTTGGATTGATTTAGTTTGAACTTTAAATTTTATCTCTCTGAAATTTCTGACATTTTAAAGTGGTAGAGTTTGTTTTGGCCGTCAGTGTAAATCACATTTAATTGCAGTTGTAATTCGATGAGACTGTCATACAATATAATAATATGGCATCTCTATGATTACGTTTGACGACAGCATAATTCTCAACAGGCACTGTACTCAATAAACGTATCACCAAATAATATAGCGTGTAGATAGTGACAAAGGATAGTGCGTGTGTATCTGTATTAACCAGGGTAGTCTAGTGTGCCTGTTACCCATGCACCAACACATCCAATACACAAATATCTGCCTTTTTAATCCAGGTCTGGCAGAAAGGTAAAGCACGTGAAGGAAAAATGCTCGCATCTGAACATGCCTCAGGTCCCGTTGTTTAATTCACTATAAACACAAATGCCTGCATTATAATACACGTGAAACATAAAAGATCGTGATGTTGTAATACATCTCGAGTATTAATGCCAGTTTATTAATACACATGAAGCATAAAATGCCTGTATTTATAATTTTAATACACGTGAAGCACATTTAGGCTCGTACTTGAACAAATGTGACGTATACTATTTCATACCTGAATACACGTGTCGCATATCTCGCAGTTTAACTCACGTTAAGAACAATGCTTGCATTTGAATACACGTGAAACTCAAAGGGTCATAGTTCAATACAAGTGAAACAGAAAGGCTCATATTTCAATACACGTGAAACACAAAGGCTCATATTGCAATACACGTGAAACACAAAGGCTCATATTTCAATACACGTGAAACACAAAGGCTCATATTTCAATACACGTGAAACACAAAGGCTCATATTTAAATACACGTGAAAGCAAAAATTCTTACAAAATATCCCGTATTTTAACACAGGATCATGACGCACATAGGTCCCGCTCCACGGAATGATCGCAGAGCTACCAGAGTCGTATCCCCTATACGTTCCTACATAGCGTTGGTCGACTCCTAACTGGTATCGTTACGATTGTTCTGTCGAAGTATGATCGTGTATGGACCCAGATTAACACTACAACCGGAATGTAAACTACACATACAGATCATGCTTCTATGTTACTTTGTTAGCCATTAGACCATCGTTCTAAGACAGGTCGTAAATGCATTCAGGATGTAAAGGAGAGCGCACTCCGTCCTTTCAACATAGCAGGAAGTGACGTAATCCTCAATTTCCATACGTGAAACACATCCTGTGTTATGGTTTGAATGTTGATATTTTAACTAGCATCACTGTCACTATCACTAACAAGTTCCTATATTAATTATTTATTAAATATTTTATATAATAATATATATGTGTGTGTGTTACAGTCAATCTCTAAAATCAGTCAATGTGTAAAATGTTTGAAACTTTCAGTGACTTTCTTTCCACTCAGTAGTCAATTTTTAAAATGCCTGAAATGATAAAATGACTCCCCTTACTTGACAGATTGACTGGCGTGAGTTTATTGAAAAATAAATGAAGACAATGTGTACATTTTTATAGGTTTTCACACAATTCTGTGTTAATACATATAAAAATGTATGCAATCCTATGTGAATATCTACGTTATATGGATGGGCATCTATTAGTACTTAGGCACACAAAATGGTCCAAGATATATACAGCTGTGCCCCGAAACTTGAATTAATGTCAGGTCAACATACAGATGATCTTTGGCAATGAGAATACTACAAGTGTACCAACGTCTTCAATCCACTCTAACTGTAATATATTTATATGTATACGCATATGTTGATACAGTAGATAGATCAATTTAACATGGTCCAAGGTATTTAAAACACATCAACTCACAAAGCAGACAATACATACTATATAGTCACTTTCACTAATATGCATGAAAATAGTAAGTTAATACATATTTTTAATTATCCAGTAGGCATTTAAACCCATTACAATGTTATTTTTAGAATCCTGGCAATATATTGCTGTAAACGATATAATGCTACGTGAAAAGTGGCAATTTCTTTTTAAGGGCACAATACGTGAATGTAATACCTAAATAAAATGGCCTATTTTCATAAACCATTCTGACAAAAACACAAATATTATACAGTAGTCAGTCAATAATTCAAGACAAGGAATGAAAGCAGTTACTTCGAATATCTTAATCATTAAAATTGGAACAAATAATTCCACGAACAGATACTTTTCAATATTTGCACCAATAACCTATGTCTTTGCCTGCTATCAAAGCATACTTCAAAGACAGTAACAGATTGCTAGGGGAAGTCCAGATTGAAGATATTTGCTGTTGATTCACCAGCATTAGTTATTAAACTGTCCGCAGACCATGGCCCGATTTCTTGAAACAAACTTGAATTTTGAGATTTTTCTCATTGACGAAGTGGTGTAACTTGAGTAAATACCCAAACCAAACTGAAAAGTTACTCACATTACAACACTGAGTCAATGGAAGAAATGTCAGCTGAGCAAAATCTCAAAATTCAAGTTTGTTTAATCGGGCCAGATAAATGTTGGGGTAGGGTAACATAGGACCGATTTACCACTTCTAAGATTCCTTGACTTGTTGTATGTTAAAGAGAACACGAATATGCACACAATATAGTTGTGCAATTGGTGTGAGGTTGACCCTATAATTGGCTTTAAATGCCTGGAGTAATCAGGTGCCGAGCTCTTTAGAAAAAAGGAATGCCTAAGCAAGTGGTCAAATAGTCGTTTTTCATAATAACGTAATCCAGTAACAGTTGTAAGGATACAGCTTAAGCAATGGGTCCTCGTGTACGTGTTATAGTACTAGACACGTGGCGACATCCATATAGTGAATGGTTCCAATCTTTCTAATGGGTTTGTCATGTGCACCCAACAACACAGCCGATATCACAACACAGAAGCGTCCCATATCATTTTTGGTGTCTGTGGACAAAGTGTCGAGTATCACGTCGTCCTCTGTATAAAAGTGTCGGTGAGACGTAGCACACAATATTTAATCCACTGGTTCCATATCGAGCATAGTTCTAGATAACATCAGTGAAGTGAAACTGGCTTTAAACCCTCGCCAGCCACGCGCATAGCAATCCAACTGGATTTTATCTATAAAATATGACCTCGGTTTCACAGACGTCCTTGAAGAGGTCATTGAGTTCATCGATATTGTTGTGCTGCACGTTCTGCACGAACTCCTGCGTGTCCCGAAGACAGACGGCCTCTAGATTTTTCATGGTGCTCAGCAACACCTTGCCCTCAGGCGTGTCGCTCTCCATGTCGTCTCTCCCCTTCTCGTGGGCCTTGAACAAAGCGTGGCCCCTGTCTACGGCCGTCTGGAAACTGGACCGAGCCTTGTCGCCGAAGTTAGGCGACACCGTGCAAGTGCCGATGGTGGGTCGTGGAGAGAACATGAAGGGCTTGAACACTGAAAGACTCGGGTTAGGCGTGGCGGTGAACCAGTGGATGTCAAGTGATGTAGACGGGTCTGGGCTTAGCTTGCTGACTTGGCTGGCCATGGTCTGAAGTTCCCCGCTGAAGTTGATGCTGCCATCCTCATCGCGAAGGATTTTGAAGAAACTCTCCTCCGTCAGTTTGCCTGGAACATTGGTAGAGGCAAGACATGGAAAGATGCTGTCGTGAGTTCATGGAATTTCTGTGGACTGATAAAGAAGCTGACAATCTTAGATTCGTATACGGCAATGAAAATGTTGCGCACGTTCTTAGGCTATAAAGATTGTAAGATAAAGATTGTAAGAACGTTTCAAGAATATGCCACCAGGTTTTAAACAATAAAGCTTTCTGTGAATTGGTAAAGAAGCTAAATTTCAATCACTATGTAACAGACATTAAACAATCAAGCTTTCTGTGGACTGGTAAAGAAGCTGAATTTCAATCACCAAGTATCAGATGTTGAACAACCAAGGACAAACAGTGATTCTTCATTGTTTCAGATATCTACAATTATAGTTGCCATCTTGTCTACTCTACGGAGCTAAATGAACACAGCCCATTTAACTGACCAGTATAGTATGTATTATGTTACTGCTTGCACGTGGAAATCTGATACAATTGACCATGCACCAGTGTAGTTTCTATGATATTCCTGCTTAATAATATATATGTGGAAACCATATAGCTACCGGTATGTTTAGCCCTTGTCAAAGACGTTTCGTGGCCATTTTTCCCGATATTTAATGATTTTGTAAACATCTTTTCAAATAAAGATTGGCACTTCAATGTCTTTGAAGTGCCATTCTTTTCCAATATTGTAAAAGATCATTACAAAATAAAACATTGCCACGAAATGTCTTTGACAAGGATTGCTGGTATGTCGATTATGTGTTATCGTACCTTCCGACGTTGCAGCCTCCAAGAGTTCTTTCCCTTTCTGAAGTCTCTTTGTCGCGCACTGGGCGTCTGACAGCGACATACCGGTGAAGATCGCTCCGAAGACGACAGAAAAGTTAAAATCTCCGTCCTCCGGCTTCCAGTAGCCTTCTGTTTTAGCGTGCTCCTGAAGACCACTAGAACAGGAGTCGAACCCAGACCCAATGGTCAGCGTGCTTGATATATTGTAGGTCCCATCTGAAGGATAAGGCAAAGTAGCATTAGTTATATATAAATGATTGACTTTCAGCCACTGGATCTACATGTACATAGACTGCATGTACACTATCCTCGAACCCTAGCAATGTTTAATTTCGTTTAGGACTCGGTTCAAGAGGAATCCTGGCACACATCTAGAGGGGAAACTTATTCAAACAGCCAAGTGGTAGTTGTAGTGGTGGTGGTGGTAGTGGTAGTGGTAGTGGTAGTGGTAGTGGTAGTGGTAGTGGTAGTAGTAGTAGTGGTAGTTTTACTAGTAGTAGTAGTTTTATTAATTTTGGAATTGGGGTTTAGAGCCTCTTTCAATATTATTTCAAGGCTTGTCAGTTTAGGACAGGAGGTAACCCGCAACATCCGTATGCTGAATGTTGCAGTAAACCTGCGAGCACTGGCTGGTACTGACAGACAGACGATAACTGCATTGTCACGCTACAGTCAGCGCATCCTATCAATATCCCCTCAGAAAGGTAACTTCCGCAAACATTGATGCCGGGCTCTCGGGGCGGGATGGGAACCTGGATCCTTTCAGTAGTAGTCGTATTAGCTACCACAAATGTTCCTGAAGCACAGTTTATAATCATCATGAATTTCCTGAAAATTCTGCTGTTTCTCTGGGGCGTGAAGCATGTAATATTTCTTGCATGTTTTGCTACTGTAGAGTAAGGTCCTGGGACTTCGGTCGCTTTTCTGCTGTGGTCCGCTTTATTGTTTATAATAAGGTATTTGTCCACCAATGGCAAATAACAATATTGTCTACTGAAGCTACACAATTTTTGGAACAAAATCTGTCATTGAATTTGACACAAAGTTGTACAAAACTCGGAAACGAATATGAATCCTAGTTGGTTGTTTGGTCCTGAGACTTCGGTCACTGTTCCTTCGACTCCTGTCGCACGTCCTTGGACATTGGTTATTAAAAAATGTGTCAACTGTCATTACTATACTTAATCATTTTAGGTGAATCCTCACATGCATATATGCTTGTGTCATGATGTTCTGGCGACATGTGCTTTACGCAGTTGCCGAAAACGTCACGTTCGGCGATTTCTCACGCAGATATGCAATTTAAATAGGTTAAAGGTCATGTGAGCATCATGCTTTAGCTATTCACGGTAAAAAAATAAGTCAGGAGGAACGGTAGACATGTATATTAATCCGTTAACAGCTGATTAACGTAAATGACCGAAGTTCGTGTGCTAACCGAAGTCCCCAGACTTTACTCTACCTTCTTTCACGTACTTACTTGTGATTTTTTGTGCTGCCCAAAACTGTCCAGCAGTGTCCACTACCCAGGCCTCTGTCCGGTCAGCGATCAGGAAGCTGCTGTGGTGCGTCCACTGGCCGAAGCTGTGGTCCTCCGAACACGGGCCTCCTTGTCCGTAGGCCTCCAGCAGCCCTGTGATGACATTAACGGCCTCGTTGGCTGATTGGCTTCTCTCCAGACCCAGTCTGAAAGGTCAAAGGGCAAGTGCGCAATTGCCGTAAGCAGCATGGTAGACATGTATATGCATCTATAATGTGTCTCTCAGAAGGCTTCTAGATGCAATCAGTGGACTGCTATGGGTCTTCAAACGGACTGGGTTTGAGTGTTGGTCTACAAAACGTAATGTTCAAATTCAGTACAAATCGCTGGATACTCCGTGATTGAGCGCAATTCTATTATTCATGGTATAGTAGATCAAAGTGTAATTTCTGTAATTATTAATATGTACAGCTACCCTAATTGGTTATAAATGTTCTTGATCAGTTTATTGCCTTAAAATCCTCTACTCAAATTGCCAAGGATACATCTCTTTAGTTAATCGTATCAACAACATCATCATCAGCAGCAATAATATCATCAACATCAGTATTAATACCAATAATAATAATAAATAAATAATTAAAAATGAATAAAAATGAGAATTAATGAATGAATGAATGAATAAATAAAAAAGTAAAAATTAATAAATAAATAAAATAATTAATTAATTAATAATACTTTTTTTTATTTAAAATAAAATAACTAAAAATAACTAAATAAATAAAACATTACACTGGACGAAGTATGCGACCAAACAAACCTTACGAAGTCTACACCAATGAGCTTCTCAGCGTGATCGCCCGGATGACAGAGCTGGGTCCAGACTGCCGTGTTGCCCACACATACGCCCTGTTCGTTCGCCCCCATTTCGGCCCCCCACGCCCACGCGGGCTTGCTGAGGATCACCCCATGAGTGTGGGCAACCTGGTCGACCTCGATGAAGGTGCACTGAAACCACGGAAATTCGAAAGTGAGGCATGAGAAGATTTATCTCTCGAATTCGGGAGTTTCCGGCCAATCCGGGTTTCCATTCATCACATCGGAAGTGCCGGGAACTCGGATAGTTGCCGGGTGACACCAGTTTTCACGAGTATTAACGACAAATAAGTTGCGTAAATCCGATCCTTAAATACTGTATATTGGTACGTGTATTTCAATACCACTAGACAGCTGATTGGTCGATACATTTACATTGTGTGTTATTTAATAATATTGTAATTAGAAGAGAGCGCTGACAAAGTATTATTGTAATCTATGGATAGTTTATTTACCGAATATATATATTTTGACCAAAGGTGCGGTCAGACCGATAACAATAATCAGAAACTCGTTATAAGGGCAACATTTATTATATACTTGGCAGTAGGATAGCGGAATATATCTGTGACGAGAAATCCTTATATCGCCACTCTGTAGAGTAGCGATATAATATATCGCCACTCTACAGAGTGACTGATATA
>JAUTBT010025354.1:0-19994 GCA_032361225.1 Lepetodrilus schrolli
GCGGGTTTCCTCCTGCCCTAAACTGACAAGTCGTGATATAAGTGAAAGAATCTTGAAAGCGACTCTAAACCCAAATTTAAAATAAATAAAAATTAAATTAAAGTAAAAAATCATACATGACTTAGCATTGCCATGACATACATACCAGCAAATGATGTCATCAAGCCTTTTATCCAATCTGTCTTTATTAATTTTGGAAATGTTTCTAGTATCTTCATTAGTGATGACAATTTTTGTCTTGTTGCTGCAAATCTTCACGCCGTCCGACCACCCATACCGCCTCACAAATACATAAAGTACAAAACTGTCAAGATCTGACTGAGAAAAGCTAGATATCAACTCCAATTCCTGGGTCATCTCCACACTGCCACTGAGCTTCTGTAGAATGTCTAAGTGTTTGTTTTGGGGAAGTGACGTTAAAATTTGCTGTGCCCTGATTACCAGCGGAAGCTCTTCTTCAACCTCGGTGCATTGTAGCATGTCCACGAACACACCCAACAGAGCATTGGGCTCCGACATTCTCCTCCTCTTGAGACAATGACAGACTCGGCCTCCAACAGTCTCACATCTCTACAATCGGATAAGCTTCCTGAAAGACATCACAGAGGGACGTAGTGACAACTACTCATCAGTAGGGTGTTGAAAACTTTCAATGTTGCTTAAAACAAGCTCATTACGTTCAATTTAACTGTACTAAGGAATTTCTTTTGCAGTATCATAATGTATTTTGTAATCCATAAATTTGTTCATAGGTATCTATAACAGTTTTTTATACCGATAATCATTACTGTGTAGTGTCCCCATGTCGGGGTAGACCAGCTTTCGTGCTACTTACTAAAACATTACTTCCACTTCCAAAACTCAAAGAATCATGCCACCTGTTGGATTTATTCGATGTCCGACACTTTCCCCCATTATATCATGCAGAATTGGTATAATATCATCAGCAAACATAAGTATGTAATCGACCAAAGTGAAACACTAGAAAATGTAGCTGTGAGCTTAATGCACTTTTTAACCTGATGTAAAAGATTCGCAAATAAATAATTGCAAGCTCTAAAAAATATGAGTCGGTCTGTTCGCAGGCATCATAAAGCACGTAACCTCCCTAATTATTTTATTTATTGTCAATTTTACAAATGAAATTTCATATTCATCATAAAATATATCATTAAAATTACAAGTGTAGTATTTTTAATAGACAAAATTTCATTATCAAGATATTTTTGTATTAATTTTGTTATTTTCGTAATTTTACAGATTGAATCTCGTATTTATGTTAATATTTCTTTAAGGGAAGTTGACATTATTTGAACTATTTTGTGGTTTATTTGTGCTTCAGAATATTGCCAAAGAGTTTCTAAAAATCTTCGAAATTTGTTCCAACTTGATCTCCGTAAACAAAAACAATTTCCGTTTACCACGGAAAGTAGTACGACTTCATTTGGGGCAGTGTATTGTTAAATTTAAGCATGGTAATAGCAGCGTTTTGTGATAAAAGACTGATATACCATTGAGTGACCGGTTTTCGTGGTATTAACGTTTGAAACTATCTGCTCGTGATCTATTGACGATTGTATCGAAATTCTAATGTCAAATATAAAGAACACTCACTTCGAAATCATCACTTAGGCGGCCATGAAACTAACGTATGCCCCTTGACTTGGCAAACGGAAATTTTTTTGTTTACAGAGATCGACTTGGAACTAAATCCGAAGATCTTTGGAAACTGTTTGACAATATTCCGAAGCACAAATAAACCATAAAATAGTTCAAATAATGTCAACTTCCCTTAAAGAAATATTAACATAAATACGATATGCAATCTGTAAAATGACAAAAATGACGAAATGAATACTAAAATATCTTGAAAATGAAATGGTGTCTATAAAAAATATTAAAATTGTCATTTTAATGAGACATTTTATGATGAATACGAAAAAATCACTAAGAAATGGCGCAAACAGGATCCCGTATATTTTGAAATCAACAAGCGACATTCCATCGAGTTCACTTGCATTATGATGCTAAACATGCCTACAAGCAGATGATGTGACTGTCATATTTTTTAGAGGTTGCAATTAGTTATCGTCAAAAAGTGCATTACGTTCACAGCTAAATTTTCTAATGTTTCACTTTGTTTGATTGCATTGTTACGTTTGCTGAGGACATTTATACCAGTTCTGCGGGATATAACGGGAGAAGTGTCAGGCGTCCAATATATCCAACAGGTGGCGTGATTCTTTGAGTTTTGGAAGTGGAAGCAGCGTTTTAGTAAGTAGTACGAAAGGTGGGCTACACCGAAAAGGGGACACTGTACTGTATAACCAGCCCTAACATCTGTGCTGACCCTAACCCTATCCCTGAGTCAAGCAAATTGGTCAAATATAGAGCGCCATGATTTCCACCTTTGCCGAATAATCGTACATATCATGCATTTTGGTTTGAATCCTTGATCAGCTGATCATGTGATGACAGAAAAAAAACATTAAAATATAAATCCTATTTCATTCACATTTTCTGTTTTAGCTCTGGACAGTAATCAATATTGTTACAAATGTCCTTTAGCAATCAACAAAAACACATTACCATAGATATTCCGTCAAATAAGCCATAACGTCTTGTAAACACTATAAAATACTCAAGTTTGTGTTTTGACATCCCGCGAAACCCAAATATTTCATGACGTCACAAAATAAAATCCGGACACTTCGTACATGGAACCTACCAAATTTGGAACATAAGTTTAGAAATTCCGAAACGAAATATCAAACGTTAGCTGTATATTTTTTTTTCTTTCCCTTTCATATTTTCTCAAATGTCATTGTGTACCTTAATTTTGACAAATTCAGTACATGTTTTATGATTTGAAGTGCAAATTATCATAATTATCTGTTTAATATTTATTAGCTTTGCAAATGCCTTGGCTATTGCAAGGAAAACAAGGAAAACTGAATAATATATTTGCAAGTTATTATGAAGTCTATTATTTGTATAAATTTGGATAGTCTCAAATATACCATATCATGCCATGAGATGTGGTTTGCAAATAAATAATCTTCAAGTCATGTTTACAATGATAATGCTTAAAAAATATTACTGACACTTACACTTTGAGCTGAAATGAATACTACGTAGTATCTGAATATTCGCAAAATTATTAATACCGATAATTTACAATTTTGGCATTTTTCTAATAATTACATTGTTCTAATATTACAAATTTAATAATTTTCTGCTGTTCGAATTAATATAGAAAACACGATGATATCTTTGAAACCCTCTTAATTATTTCAGTGTTACTGCGCAATAGCTAGACTAGTCAGAAAACGCAATAATGGAAATTTACTGACAGTAGATGCAGGCAAACATATAGAGTCGTGCGACTGTCCATGGCTGTTATCTCGGTAAATAATTTATGGAATGAAAAACAAAACGCTACCATTTGTTATTTTGTACTACCTATAGTCAGAGTATTTGCATCATTAAAGAGTATTGTATATATTTATATGGTAAGTGGTAAGATGTCGTTTCTTTCGTCATGCACATGTCAATCAAGAGATCAACGACAACAGCTCACATCACACAGCTGGTAGAAAAGAAAATACCAATGTGAATGCATGTATTGTCTTGGTTACTGTGAGGGGATCTGTGTACACAGAAACCTGTGATGTCACAATTTCCGGCGTGGCCGCCCTTTTTTTTTGGGGGGGGGGGGGGTAGGTGTCTTTGGATAGGAAATAAATACATTTCTCAATGACTAAGAAATCTGAACAAAAAAAGGCATTGTATATAACTATCTCCAAATGCTATGAAAAATGCACACCAGAGAGCTGATTGGCTGGTCTAAAGCAGCTCTGCACATGCGTGGCTTAGCGCAGCAAGCGAATGCGAAATTACCGAATACTTATAAACGAATATTAGAATATCACATTTGCTATTCGTTTCAGATCTACTAGTGACTCGAGTCACCTTTTGGAAAACCCTGAACATTCAGATAGAGTTGTCCGATTATAAAATCCGGTTTACAAATACTATCTATATATTTTATTCAATATTATCACCTGCTAAATATTGCGTGCTTCATAATAACTAATTTGCGTTTAAAATATTCAATTGCTTATCCAATACATGCGTTTTAAATCATTTCTGTTTATCACGACCATTTGGAGAGTGCTCTAAAATCAAATATGTAGTCGGTAATTCCCGTTATTTTCCGGAGACGTAAATCTCCAAAGGAGCAGTATACATTCTCGGAATCTATACTTTCTTAAAAGGAGCACAGCAAACATAAAATGGCGTTCTCCCGCTCCAGTCATAGTCACAACGGTTTGTTTTAATGTTTTAATTATCTTACTTTAGAGCAATTATTTGCACTATTTTACTTTTAAATGAATAGCTGAAGTTCCGCTTGTTCTTTAAATTCACATGTCAATTTCATAGAACAATGCCCAAGATAATAAGCCGATTGAAAACTTTTAGTTGACCGGTAAAAATGTAGAAGTTCAACTTCTTGCATGCCCAAATATCTTGTGTAAGGGATGTAACTCTTCCCGTGTACTCACTGAAAGTTTGTTAATAACTCAGTTAGCATGTATATTGTGGATGCATTCACATAACAATGAAATATTTGCTTATGCTGCTATCTAGCAGAGAATGGGTACCCGGAAGATTGGTTGATTTAAAGCCACTTTCAAGATTGTTTCACTCACATGGTTTGCATGCATATTTGGCCCATATTTGAGTAATGATACTGCTTCGCTATTCTCACTTCATCTGTCATAATCCTCCTATGAAGGCTATGGGAGCAAAGTGTGCCGCCAACTCCAGTGGCAGACAACACTGCATCTAATCTCAAAATTCTCCTCAAAAAGCACATGTCATAAATCACAATGTACCTCCATAGACAGATAAGACATCACTTTGTTTGAATCCGCTGTCATTAAAAAACAAAACGTTGAAGACGCATGTTTCTCTGATATGGAACGTGTAAGCTTGAGAGTGGTAACTACGTTATTTATACATTGATTACCCTTTTCAGCAAGATATTTAATGTTGGTAATTTCCAGTTCCTAGTTTTCTTTTCAAGCTTGTTGACGAAATATGGGCCATTAAGTGTGCAATCTTGAATATTAAATGCCTTTAATATATGTTTGGGTCTTCTGCATTTGTGGTATTTATGTTAAATGGGTGATAATGGCAAAATATTAACACAAAGATCGTTTTGTCCTCTCCATGCATCTGGGTTCCCTGTGTCGCCGCATATTGCATAGCTTTTGCAGCATCACATGGAACCCGATTGCTCTCCATGTGGTCGAGGAGATAATTTGTGACGGCTTATTACGTTTAGCTTATCATTATCTTGTTGGAGGGGAAATGTTCAAATCTATATTTGGATCAATTTTGTTTTTCCAAATGTATTTTTCTTCGTGAGTGTGAATTAACTAAATGTGCCAGTAATGGACTTAGTTAGATTTAGTTTCATGTAAAAATAGACAAAATAAGTTGTTGGTTTACTTACAGGATTTATTCAAAGACATATGGTTCACATTCCATCTACTCTGCTTAAATAAAGGTAACCATCCTTGTAGTAATTGGCATAGTGGCAAGTAAAATATAATGCAAGATTCTGAAAGTTATTGTTTGCATTGTATTTCAAATCTGATGAGATTAGATGTGTAAATAACATTGAGTTGTACAATATATTAGGAATGCTATACATACTAAATTACTATTTAGATCTTGTCAGTACCAGCCGATGCTCGCAGGTTTACTGCAACATTCAGCGCTATGTTAAACCGGATAAGTCTAAAAATATAATTTGACCGACTTATGCGCGCTATTGTTAACGACATACATGTCACATCTCTTAGAAAGCACATTGATGCATTTTTAATTAATTTTCATTGAAAGGCGGTTAAGGACTAGTGAAAGTTGGTCAGGACTAGTAGATTTACCCTCCAATTAGTCCTGTGTGGCCAGTGCTAATTTCAATTAATAATAACCACTGTTACATGATGGAACGGCATCCCTGTATATTTAGCAAAAATATTATGTAAAATAGTAAGAGGTTAAACAGACAAAGTTTTTATTCGAAACTCGACGAGGTTTTACTTTTGGAATTGGCAGGGTACAAACATTTATTAACACTGTACAAAATTTGAGTGACCTGCGTTAAATAGTTTTTGAGTGACAGTACCAAACAAGGGTTTGTAACTGACGTATTCCTTTCAGCGGACATGCCGCGGAGTTTCTACCTCATAGACGAGCTGGATGATGGCCAGAAAGGTGGAGGCGACCCTTTCATTAGCTGGGGACTCGAAAGCGAGGAAGATCTTGCTTTACACAGATGGACTGGAACCATAATAGGACCTCCAAGGGTATGCTCTGTCACAAATGTATCCATATGTTCCTCTGTGTTAGCACTAGCAGTAGTGCCATAAGTTGTGTTGTTACGTTGTTGGCTGATAATCATTGAGAATCAGTGAATTTTGATCATGCAAATCTATTTGTGATGAAATATTCATGTCCTATCTTCATGGTCTTTACCACTGTTTATTTCAGTCACCATTTGAAGGTAGAATCTACAACCTGCGTATTTTCTGTGGTGATGCCTACCCTGACGAATCACCAAGTCTGCAATTTGTCACCAAAATACATCTTAGCTGTGTAGATTCTAAAGGAGTTGTAAGTAGCGCTGTATTAACAAGAAAATAGTTGTTGAATGTCGAAAAGATATTGTTAGCATTGTGTTTTAATGACAAAGTCCAGAGAGACATATCTGACCAGGCTAATCTGAAGATTTACCTGGGAATTATCACTTGTCTCTGTTGTATTTCTTGTTACTCAAACAATTATTAACTTGTAATTGATTGCATTTTACTGTGTCAGTGGACATGGTGGTGGCCCATTCTCACGATTCTCTTGTTTCATGATTCTCTTGTTTCACGATTCTCTTGTTTCATGATTCTCTTGTTTCGTGATTGAAATTTACAAAACCATAAATGAAGTTTGTGTATTCAACTTTGCTAAACCATAAGCGATTCATGTATGCAAATTGGTAGTTTCTTACTGATTACTAATTTTTTTTTCGAAATGAAAATTGTGAATTGGATTTTTGCTTCGATTCCTACTTTCGAGACAATGGTGTTGGCGCCTCTGCTGATGTTGCCTCTGTACGTTGTTGCAGGTGGACCTGCGGAAGATTGAAGAGGTGAAGTGTAATGGCAGGTACTGTCTGCGGCTGATTCTGCAGTCCATACGGAAAGTGATGTCATACAAGGAGAACTGCAAGCACTCTCAGCCTAGCGAAGGAGCCACATATAATTGACCCCGGCCCCTGACCCCAGGGAGGGAGATCTCTGCATTAGCCGCACACTACTGCGCAGGACCGCGTGCGTACTACTGTTAAGGGACGTATGGACATTGAGCAAATGGTCACACCACGATATAGTGATAGATGTGACTGATAAATATGCCGTATATATATAGAAATAACATACATACCCGTGAAGGAACGCAGAGGTCCAATAAGGGTTCCTACACTAACAATCATCATGAGCTTGATCAGTCTCGAGAATATTGTGATATCAATAATAAATGATAATTAACAGAAACATATTCAGGCTGATTTATATTTATCCCCAGTGACACTGCCAATTGTTTCACATAGCCAGCTGACAAATGGAAATAGTATTATTTTGTTCATTAAATTTTCAGTTTAGTTAGATGAAGCATTCTTGGATCTCTGTATGTTATGTAATCGTTTTACCAACTCTTCCATTTCTGAGAGATAAGAAAGCCCCTGCAGGGCCTCAGTTTTGGACATTTTATTTCAATTCTTTTTCTATTACCTTTGCAGATGAAGACTTCAAATTTGCAATTTTGTTTTTATTTAGTTATTACATGTATGTATAAAAGTCACTTCTAAATTTCAATATCTGCCGTAAGGCCAATTATGTTGAAATTGGAAGCAAAATCTGCAAATTAGTTTGGAATGTTCCATGTGTATTCTACAATGCTGGACTTCAGTGAGCATACATTAACAATTTCCTAAGCAATAGTAAACCTGATCATGATGTCAGTTAACTTGTTAACATTGATTTGCAGTCTATAACTCAGTATTGAAATCACACATATTGCCATGACGTTATAATATTACCAGTACAGTAATACTGAAATATTGTTTTAGGAAAAATAAAGATGTACTATATTTTGACCATGGTTGGATAATGATATATCTTGCTTATTCTGCACTTAAATCATATCATCTAGACTTTGTTTCACAGCAGTCCTTAACTATCATCTCTAATAATTGCATAAATGCACTGGTTTTTAAATGACATTACCGGTAATAGTAGCTAGCCCAGACAGTCTACAGAGAAAATATATAGCTTTGAACTATTTACCACATGATTTGACAAATTATTGATCTTATATATCTAAAATTATCCCACTTACAAAGTTACCAGCTCTGGGTATCGTTTCTAGAAGCTTTCATATCTACTATGAAACCATTGTGCTCTCATAGCGATCTCTTATACGTGGCAATCGGGCAGTTACGAGAATGCTGTGGTCTCGTAATGGATATGAGAGCTTCAAGAAACGATACCCTGTACAATAATTAGTGTTGGAGACTCTGATGTATTTTGACGATTAAATTTCTCCAAGCTTTCTGATTTTGTAGATCAAACGATAAGTTGCCATGGTTATGTATTTAAATTACTGTAAAATGGGTACCATTCGCGTGTCTGTAATTTTCATGAAATCTTTATTTTATCGTGAATTTAAGAAATGCATGAATAATAGTTGAAGTAATGCACCATATTATAGACTGAGGGCGCTTTGTCCAGGTCGAGACTCGTTGACAATTGTCATTTTAACACGTTCACAATGGGCGTCTAGACTGTTAATTAGATGACAATACCTTATTTTGTCTGATTGGATTGTCATGTAACAATACTCTAAACTGTGGTCGTTAAATATGGTCAATTGGATATGAAAGCTGTAATATAGTCGGCAAATACATTGAAATGGCACATGTAATGTTATGATGTCACTTCCGTTTCAAGTAAAAGTCGGGAAACTACTATACTAAAAGTAAAATCCGGAATATGAAACAAGTTTAACACAATCGACACATCAGCTCATCAGGAAAATAATACTAGTACTGCTGGCACTAAGCTAATCACTGGAGACAGTATTACCAATTTATATATGAACAGGACTACTTGCTGTTGAGGATTTACATGACCACCGTACGTGTGATTTTAACGGATTAGCTGTGAGTAGAATCCGAGGTTTATGAACTTGTTAAATGACAAAACAAATAAAAATCATTTTGAAATAATTGGACGTGAATTTTACAAATCGTGAATATGTTTTTTCACTTAAAAAATCGTGAAAGTTGCGAGCTGCTAAATTTCACCGTTGTACAGTAATCATGGATGCATGGAATTGGATGTTTAACTGGTTCTGTTCTACAAGTGGCACGACCATGGGGTCCCCTCTATTTGAATACTCAGCAGGTTGCCATTACCAATGGTGGTTATGGCATCACATATGTACTGTGATGCACATTTAAGACTGTAATTGGCCAAGGCATGCACTAATGTCTAGTTTGTTAGTTGGACCTAAGGGCTTAATAGACATTGAGATGCTTGAACTCAACACATTTGTAATCCATGTTTACATTCAGACAGTAATTATCCTGGGTTGGTTCAATGTGACTGTGTCGTATGAAAACATTTAATCCTGGATGACACTGTTAAAGTCCACTCATTGTGTGGAACATTTTTGATGGTATTCCTAGTTCTTCCACAATGACGTCTTGAACTCCCTCGAGATGCGAAACCAGCCGTGACACGTCCCAGCCATGACACGTCCCAGTGCATCCGTGTTTGTACCGGTCGTCCATTTCACCAGTTCAGCAAATTATCTCGCTATTTGAACTTACGTCGTCATCATAACTTTTACTGATTTTTTAAAGTAATTTTCGAGACCCAAACACAGACTGCTGTTGCATCTTTAAGGTGGCAGTGGACATGTGTTAGATTATGTTTGAAAGTAGTAATATTATACAACTAATATCATAATAACTACCATCCTCTAGACATAGGGTTGTCTTCTTCAGTAAAGAAGATAGGTTTTCTCATTGGACAATCGCAATCTAATCAGTGTGCCAATGCATATTTTCAAGAATATTGCAAACAAGTGAACCCTTCATACCAGATACCTGCACATATGTGCCAGAATGAGCATTCTTGGATCAGTGATATGTATAGCATACATTAACTGCTTTGTTTGCAGGCCTTTGTTATGGAGTATATATGCAAGTACCCAAACAATATGAAGATTTATTAGTGGTTCTAATGTTGAATATGGGGCATGGAGTACAGATATGCTGAATATTTGATTTTGACTTGTTTTTAGCTTAATTGGTCAACTAGTGGAGCTTGTGAGATCAATTTGTTCCTATTTAAATGCCATCTCAAAAGACATTAAAGACATAAATGGATTCATGTTTGGCTAGGATATGAATTTACTTTGGCCTATTAACCCGTTTCTCCTACCCATGGAGCTAATAGTATACTAGAATATGTATATATCTTTTATTGTGTGTTTAACCAGCTGAAGACATTCTCCTGGTGGCCAAACTTATTTTGTTGTGTATATATTTATTATATATATATTTGTTTAGCATGCAATACTAGTACCACTACTATGAACATTAGTTTGTGCATGGTCCATCTAGTCAAACTTAACATAGTATTGGCATTAAGTCCATACTTGGACAGCAGGGGCTCTTTATCGCCAGGCTCTCATTGGCTAACTGTATTCTACCCATGTGACTACTGAGGAATGTGCTATTTAAATCCTTGTTAATGACGACTGTAGGTTTGTTCTGTTTTATTGCTTCTAGGTGCCATTTGGATGGTGATGTGTATAATAATGTTTGTAAATTGGACAATTGAAAATAAATTTTTCACAAATAACTGATTCTTTCACTTGGAAGTTCTCTATGTACAGCCAGAGGCCAGACTATATATATTAGGAATGTTTCTGTGATGTGCTTAACTCTCTACATGCTAGAGGCAACTGGAGATGCCCTAGAGAGCTGTGTCTGTGCCTAATCTTGTATCCAGCAGTGTGAGGGTTAAAGAAGAACATTGCAACTCCTAACTGACTATCTCTCTGTGGTACAACCAGAGATTCCAGGACAGATTCAATTAAAAGGACTCATACACAGAGGTGATTTTACCTATGCCCATTATTGTTGCTCATATGTGATATATAGATCTATACTTGTCAGAATCTGACCTATCGGGAATGAAAATTCCATGGGGGGTCAAGTGCCTACTAGAACAAAATGGACATTTAATGTTCATGAGATATACTTAAAGGAATGGGGGGGAAATAGATTAATTAATAACTAAAATTTCATGCGAGATCGAAGGATGTAACGTTCTAGTGTTGCTATATAAATGAATTATAGCTAATACAGTAGATATCAATCAAAGATGGTTTCGTAAGCCTGAACATATTGTAGAAAATAAATCTAGCCAATTCTCGAAACCCTGGCCATTATAACTATTTACATCGGATATTTGACGGATGTTAGCTAGTCATAAACGCCGGGGATTTCGACTGGATGTAGCACTACAAAAGTTCCTGCTACACATCATCACATGTTCATTGAAGGACTTGCATTACAAGGCATAAAATCAAAGTATGTTACAGAAAATTAAACCTCAAACGTCATTATAACGTCAGAACGGAATACAAACATGGTATGGTATTATGCTAGTTCATCCCCACTTCAGAAAGTTCCACCCGGAAGTTGCCCAAAAGGACTACTCCAGAAATGTCTTTTTTTCATGGTGGGTATGAAGAAGTCGAACAACTTGCACTCAAAGGTCTTGAATATCACCAAAGACGAGAAGCTAAACCAGCAGCCATGTTATATTAACATTATCGCAGAGTAGAATAGTACCCCGTCTGTTAGACACGATGTCCATTATCAGTAATTGACCGTTAGCCGGCAAACTGGAATCTGCATGCTGCACGAGTTATTCCTTGTACCGAGTCCGAGTGGGTTAATGAAGTTAACGCTTCTAAATTTCATGTTATCAGTTTTCATTCATGTAAAGTGTTTATGCTTGGTATGTGCTACCTATATTATCAGTAATTACAACGGTAATATACTCAGCTATTGCTCCTACTTTCAAGAGTTTTTAATTCTTCATAATTATAATTGTCTTGTTGCATAAAGGTTTACGCAAATGAATACGTTACAAGACTCGGAAAACGTATAATAAAATTCAGTGGCGGATCTAGGCCCATTTGCAATGTATATTTGAGAAAGTATCCTTCATGTTACATATTAATATAAATGTAGGTATTATAAAATGCGATTTCTTGGCATCGGCAACTATATTGACATATTTTAGTACTCAAGTTTTATTAACGGTAATTTTGCAATGTAAGCGTAATGAAAAATGATCTACGCAGATAGACGCCTAAGCTCCTTAGGTTTTAAATACAGGCATAAAGAGATGCGGTTTTCTTTGCATCAACGAATGTTCCTGAACGTTTTTGTTGTTGTTGTAATGTAGTCATAATTAAACGCGCTTTCGTGATGCCTGCATGTCGAATATAAATGGCATTTTTGCATGGAATTTGTGATATAAACTATAATTATTCAGTCTTGTGACTGGGGTCTGGAGGATTGATCCTGGACAATTTGAAGACTAGGTAGGCTATGCATACCAACCGCGGACAGTACAAATAAATTATCTACGGTTTCATATAAAATGTATTATTTACTAATAAATAGATTTAGATCTATATATGCATTTCCAAATATAAAACCAAGGACTAGAATCAGTGGCGGGCCCCTGACGACACGAGGCAGTCACGTGGTTAGTCTATTTATAGATGCCTGCTAGTGATACACTAGACACTGTCACGGCTCACACTGGACTTGTCGCGAATCATGTCCTAGTGAGCACGCATGACGCTTTTATTATTATATCTGAGAAGTCAAAATTGTGTCTCGTGTTTCATCTATTCTAAAACGTACAGTAATTACACATAACTCGTTAACTGAAGACTGTTTTGCAAGCAGAGCTCATCGAACGTGGGGACTTTGCGGGCGACATTGCAAAATGGCTACCAACACAGGTAAAGCTAAGACACTTCCGGCAAACGAAATCTATACAGATACGACTCATCAAGGAAGGAAGCATTTTCTGAAACGCAATATTCATGTATTTTACTTGGGCATTGGTTGGTGAATATCTGGTAAATGGAAAGCTATGCATGTTTTCGGAAATGGAGCCACTCAGTCTTACAAATCTATGTTCCATGCCTCAAAGATTTTTGATCATGTTCATGACTGATGTAGCACGTTTCTTAGATCTTGAGAGTAGAATATTACAAATAACAACACAAAAGTCAGGTTCACTCTAATATTATGGTTTCCACAGCTTCTTCCATTAATCCTAGTTATAAGAGTATGGTGGACTGGTCAAAATAAACCAGACAAACATTCTGAAAGTAAATTTCATTTTCATCAGTTCATTGTTACGTAATCTTCCACTGTTGCTGTCATTGGGACGCGTTGCCAATATAATTATTCTAAGAAATATACAATTGTAAAAGATTTTCTGTGCATATGGTTGAGCTAGTTGGCATGGGATACAATCTGGTGTATCATTTTAACCATTTCTTGGGAATGGCAGTCTTGATATGAGCTGACGTGCAAATATCGGAGTAGAAATCGGCAAGAAATTTCGGAATATATATCACGGCCAGCCCTTTGTATCGGGTAATTAGTTATTTATCCAGTACTATTGACCACGTATCTTTCCGATATAATGTTAGCTAAATTAAATGTGTTGCATAGAATATTTGTTTCCCACCCATACCATTTTTGTGAACAGAATGGAAATTGCTGTATGTTTTACATTGGCAGCGTCAGTTTTGGTGTTAATAGTGGTGCCACAAATAAATACTCACATTTAAATACCATATTTATTATTTATAAGAGTACGACTAATTTTACCTCCAAGTTTATTTTCCACTTGGCGAGTTAGTTTTCCATAAAAGTTCACTGCTGTACAGCAAAGTCTACCAACTTTTCTATGTTGGTCCTTTAACTCGACCAACTCAGTAGTATCTCGATTGGTATTCTACCGTGTCATGTCTGCAAAAGGTGGGTCCATTTATAATTCAAATCATGCAGAAGAGTTAACCCAAAAAGTTATGGAAGGCTGCTATCATTAATCATGTTGGGATGCCTCTTTCTGCCACCCAGCATGGTGTTGGCGAGCAGTTGCTATGGAAATAATTGCTCTATGAAAGGTCTTAAAATGTATTGCACAAGTCCCGTAGTAAGACTAAAACCTACAGGTATGATAATTTTCCACCGATCCGCTGATTTATTTGTCCAGTTTTTTTAAATTTGCCATGGACGTGACTTGGGGCCTGCAGCCTAAGCTTGTTTCTACTGAAATCACAATTGTATGTTGCCATGCCTGAACCTAGTAAGCAAGAACGGAAGTCATTTGCCGTTGTTTGCTGATCTCAATCAGTCTTTTGCTCAAATACTTGTACTGTAGGCTAGCTTACAAGTTTAATCCCTTGAATACTTGTTCACAACTTTGGATTCATGGAAGCAATACTTGGAAGTACATTGCATGTTAAATGTTTACATCCAATATTAGCAATGCATCATGGCCAGTAGTAGCGTAATGGTAGAATGTTGGACTTCAGAGCCAAGGGTTCCAGGTTCAAATCCTGCCCTGGGAGTCTGGCATCAATGTTCGCGAAAGTTACCTTTCTGATGTGATATTGATAGGATGCAATGTCTGTAGAGTGCCAATGCAAATATCATCCTTGATCTGTCAGTACTAGCCGGTGCTCGCAGGTTTACTGCAACATTCAGCGCTACAGATGTTGCAGGTTTCCTGCTGCCATAAACTGACAAGCTGTGATAGAAGTGAAAAAATCTTGCAAGCAGGTCTTAAACCCCAATACAAAAAAAAAAAAAGCATCTCTGATCATATTGATGATGTTAAGCTTCTAATTGCTTGTATCTATCATTCACACGATGGTACTTGTTGTTCCCCTGCTTGGCGCTCGGCATTAAAGGGGTAAAGCAAGGATTGGTTGGCTCGGAGTCGGTATACTGTGTCTGAGTGGGGTATTCATGTTCTATCTGCAGCATGATATACCTCCAAGTGAGCTAGGACTATAAAAACTGGTGGAAATCCAGAATATTACAAGCAGTACATAATCTTGAAAGTGTCTTTTAACCCCAAATCAACCAACCAACCTATAACAATTATTGCTATTGACAAGCAGTACTTTGAAAATAAGTGTGCATTCAAATCTGAACAATTTATATGCACAATTATATATATTTTCTATCAACCGACCATTCATTATCTCTAATTATTATTATTGTTATATTGGACCCGACCGACTGGCCAAAATATCAAATTATTATTATTGATCTTTTTGACTGCCTGAGCCCAAAAGTAAACCAGGGAATCAAATAACAATGGCCTTAGTGTAATTTTGCTTTCACTGGTATTAACACAAATGTTTTTGCTTGTTTATGATCCTATTCCTTTTTTCCAGGTGAAGATATGCTGGGATTACTGTTCCATTTCTTAGATGAATTCCTCTTTTTATTCTCCGCAGAACCATACATTATTCCCAGGGTATGTATCATAAATAAATAAATAAATGAATAAATGAATAAATGAATAAATGAATAAATGAATGAATGAATGATGGATGGATGGATGGATGGATGGGTTTTAGATGAACGAATAAATAAATACTAGTAAATGGAATTAACATATTTTTGTTTACACACTAAACATTGCAATCATTAGTGTAACTAAAGCGGTGTAATTCTCTAGTCAAAGCTGTCCATGAACTTTCAGATGAAACTACTAATAGGGAGTTCATGTACATCCGAGAATATTTCTTGTTACTGATTTAGAACACAAATTGTCTTTGCAGGTAATCAAGATTACTGAATTTGATAAGGAAAATTTCAAGATTACGGCTGTAGGGTAAGTAAGCTAGAGATACTCGTTACATTTCCAAATTGGAGAACATTATTGTGTGCAAGATAATTTGCATAGAATAACTGCCTGGCTAATGACAAGTCTTGGGTTAATTGAAAATAAAGGAGGTTTTGATTATCTCCTCTTTTCATGAGTATACTTAGCCAGTCATCTCAATATGTATTGTTCCTCTGGTTGGAGGACATTTTCAGGTTAGAAAAGACTTTCTTACTCTCTAGAGGAATTTGCTCTACATTACAGAGATAAGAAAAGTAAACTGGGTGTATACCATATACAATTCAGGTTGGGTGGTTTTTCTAGCAAAAGGATTCATGTTATGACCATCATCCCGTTTCTTGTTTTAGTTGCGGTTTAGAGCCGCTTTCAAGATTCTTTCACTTTTATCACGGCTTGTCAGTTTATGGCATGAGGGAACCAGCAACATCTGTAGTGCTAAATGTTGCAGTAAACCTGCGTACACTGGCTGGCTCTGACAGACCAAGAATGATAACTGCATTGCCACGATACAGACAGCACATCCTATCAATATCTTGTCAGAAAGGTACTTTTTACAAATGTTTTTTTTAAATTTTTTTTTATCAGGAATATGGCCTCAGTTGTGCAGCTCTTATCGTTGGCTGATCTGTGTTTTACATTTCAGGTATGGGGAGCCCTTTGATATATCTAAACACCCACAGGTGAGTCAATGGGGACCATTTCTATTTCTATTTAGAAATAATTTATTTTTAATGTCAAAACTCGTTAGAAACATTTAGCAACTTTATCGTTAAGATTTACGTAATCTTGTTTTCCTTATTGAAACAACAAGCATACATCATTGTTTCTGTGAAACACAGGCTAGGGCATCTCCAGGTGCCTTCAGTACAAAGAAAGTGCATACCTCGTACAGACACCTCGTCTAGTTAATTTTCATGGTTTCCATGGTTTCAGGGTACAGAGGTCAAGGCCATTACCTACTCCAACATGCAGGTGCATGACGATGAAAACCAACACGACATATTCGTGATTATCGACATTTGAAGTGACATTATCTTCAACAGCCGTAATACTGAATTACGTCTTTGATGGATATCTTCACAAGTTGGGCAAGGATCCATTATTTCACTGGCAGCATAGGGGAACACAGTAGATCATGCACATGCTAATTGAGGTGTGTGGTGGTGCAGTGGTAGGACGTTGGAGCCAAATGCCACAGGTTCAAATCCTGCTCCTGGCTTACTAATTTTTATACCTCATTTTAATGTATATTTGTAATTTCATGTGCACATGGTGAATTTATTCATCATAATACCCATGTTTATTTTACAATAAAAGATATTTTTGAAAAGTGTGTGAATTGATATAATGATTTTTTACAATAAGTCGGCTCAGAGTTTTGAATATGCACAGAATCAGTTTGGATATACTTTTATTCATCAATCTTTCCTTACGATACAAATGCACTCGTATAAAATAGCACAGCCTTTCTACTCCAAATGATTAGATCAAGATTTCAAGTTATTAACCTGAAACATTCGGATATATTTCAAGAAGTTAGTGTTACAGATCTCCTGCCATATAAATTCTGTCCAACCCTAAATATTCAGATATATTTCAAGAACTTCTTAAACTGTTACAGATCTGCCAAACAAATTCTATTTACGTAAAAGCCAAAATGCTTTGATAGATTTCAAGAATTTGTTAAACTATCACAGATCTAGCACATAAATTCAGATCCAAACATTCAGATAGTTTTCAGGAAATTGTTAAACTGTGTCACAGATGTCCTGGCACAACTCAGACAGAATTCCTGGTCTGTGCCCGATGCGATGGACTCCAGTGGCACGTAGTTCTCTTTGGCAGGATCGTACTGGGCTCTGTCTACGCTCAGCAGGTACCGATGTCGCTCCTCTATCACGTGCAGACGAGTGTTGAACACCATCGGCCACTGCACCAGCCGCTCGTGTGACACGTCCATAGTGTTGTGCAGATAGTCAAACCTTTTGCCCAGGCCGAACTTGTCTGAAAAATATTTGATTTTGCAATACATGTATATTTTTTTCTCTCGTGCTGACAATATGCAATACCTAACAATTCCATTGAGAATCGGGTGCCATCCTTCTTCCAACGAGTCTGCAAGTTATTGACGAGTACCTGGAGCTTGTAGAAATTTATAATAATAATTTATAATAAATCTAAATTTACAAGTCCAAATAGGGCCTTAATTAATTGTGTGGAGTATACATGTGTATAAATAGGTAAAATCTGATGAAGGTTGTTCCAGTCCATGACTGGTCAGGCCATTAATCAGGGTCTTATGTTGCGTTCATTTGTTGCTCGTGAATATTGTGTTCCAACCTGTGAACACGCCTTCCACCAAATGGAGAGCATTCAGGTAAAAACACACCAGAAATGCTGAAATGTGTTTTTTTGCACTGAGAGTAAAAGGAATCATCTCAAAAGATTAAATTTCAGCCAACAACTCGCCACTCGTATTAACCCTCTCCATGCTGAAGGCATGTCGTAAAGGGCTGTACCTGTGTCTAATCCAGTGTTGATGTATTTATGTGATAAATATATTTAAATACAATAGTAAACCCTACCCCAGTTCACAGTTGTGGTCACGGGATATTTCGCCATTGTGAAATGGGAAATACAATATTCACGACGTCTAATGAATGCTGCATTAGTTAGTAACCATTGATAACTCACTGGCCAGGAACATTTTGGGATTCGCCACAATAAGCTGCTTTAGCTCTGGCTCCAAGAATCCCAGGAACTCCTTGATGTAGAATCTAGTGTCCTGCAATAAATACGGGGAACATGAAGATTAGAAACACATTCTACACACAAGAACAGGCCTGCGTTTCACAAAAGGATCGTACTGTAGTCCTGGCCATTGCTTCTGGACGCTGTCGTATCCACTATGATCGCCATATGCAAGAGAAGGCTATGTGAGTGTTATGGTCTCTTAGTATACAAAGAATAATGTAACCCTGTTTGTAATGTTGGGAGGTGGCTTTATTAAAAACTCAATACTTCAGTAAACCGTGGTCAGAGTCAATATCGGGTTTGTCCACCATGTGCAGCGCAACATGCACAGCAACTGGTGGTATACTCGAAATTACACGATGGGATTGTCTCCCTTGGATGCGCTGCCATTCCTCTTGTAAAGCAATGCACAGGTCATTAACACTGGCTGGTGCTGGCTGCACCCCACACATGTTCAATAAGTGAGAGATCTGGTGATTTTGCAGGCCAAGTGAGTAAGGTAATGCATTCCTGGCCCATAAGTTAACTGCAACACCGGCTATATGGGGACGAGCACTGTTATATTGAAAGACAATTTCGACCTATTCTGTGAGCCATGGGAACAACAACTTGCCTTAAGATTTCATCAACGTATCGTTGACCTGTCAAGTTGCCATGGATCATAACCAAACCTGTTATCAGATTGTGTGTATTCCCACCCCATACCATGACACTGTCACCCCCATTTGAGCCATGTTCCTGAATAGGGTTCCTTTATTTTGTGTGCCTAGTATAGCTTCGAGAAATGATATGCTGGTTTAAATCAGGGTGTACATAGTTTTTACAATAGCAGGAAATTATCGTACGTAAACATTGATTTAGGCGCGCTGATTACTAGTATGACCATTTCATGAAAAACATTACTGATTCTGTGTAATTACTGCTATTAAATTAATATTAATATCTAATATGTTGTATTTAAAATGTTGATGTTCCTCGCTCAAGGGCAATGACGACAGAAGCACAAAACTAGGCACCACATACCACTGGGTGTTTTTGCGGCTCCATCATTTAGGGGATGGTTGTTGGTTGGTTGATTTGGGGTTTAAAGCCACTTTCAAGATTTTTTCACTCACATCATGGCTTGCATGCATATGTACT
>JAUTBT010025365.1:0-19993 GCA_032361225.1 Lepetodrilus schrolli
GACTCAAATAACTATGGCCGAATTTTATATATATATATATATATATATATATATATATATATATATATTCACTCATTATAGGAACAAAAATGCTATTAACATGCTGATGCTCAGGCGAATCAGAATAATACCTGTGTTTCCGGTAACCCGACCGATGCTAATAAAATAATTTTTTAAATAACTTCTTATAATGCCGACCTTCGACCCTTGTCTTTGACTTGCTCAACTTTCATATTTAATATAGTTGTTTGGAGACATTTACCTTCAAAGCACCAACAATATAAACTGTGAAACATCTCTGGGAAACGGGAATCACCAGTGGCAATGTTGCTTCCTAATCCCAGATGGTCGCCATGTTGTATAATGCCCTGTGAAATACGGTCTACCAGTGAACCCTCGATATAATGCCCTTCACTACATTGCGTATTCGCTTAAATCGCAGGGTCAACCGTGAACCCCATTTTTTAGTATAAATTATTGGGCTGGCTGCCTTGTGCGGTAAAAGGAAATGGGACTACCGTAGCTGATTTTTTTTTCTTTTCTGGAATTCACTGCATAAGTACAACAAGAGATTTATTTTTCATAGTACAAACAATCATTGTGAAAACACTACAATAAAGACGTTTATTGCTGACCATTTCTTATTGTTTGTGAGCATACACTTTTTTGAAGATGAATTTATTTTAACCAATGAATATCTTGAAAATTTAATTTTATCATTTTCAAATGTTTATTGAAAAATAATGTGTTACAATAAATTGCCTACCCTATTTTTCAGCAATAACATATTTTCCTACCTACCTACCATATTTTGAAAATCAACGTTACAGAAAACACACTGATTCAATAATACCAATAAATATTTGGTCATTTGTAATTTCAGAATGGGAATGATAAAGAAAAGTGTTTACAAGTACTACAGTCTGAGAGTCACTTTGGACCTCGATCCCAGAGTGAACCTCATATTCATGCCAAGCCTCGAGTACCTGTTGACACGGGCAGGGTGCAAGTAGACCCACGGATACCGGGCGATTCGTCAAGGCCGCACAGTGACGGGGGTCATGTGGATAATGACCTCCTCTCACACCGACTTCAAGAGGTGCATATCACCCACGAGAACAGTGCTGCTGAAACCCGGCCCGGTTACCATAGATATATTTCCTACAACCGTGACACGGGCGCCGACATACAGACTAGTATATCATGGCCGAGTGACCTTATGCACATCACTGACCCGGGCAAACATTCACCAAACACAGCCCCAGTGATGCCACACGACTTTTCTCCATTTGTTCAACAAAACCTCTCCAAATCCCCACAGCAGATCCCAAATATCAACTGCACGGCCTACGTCGGCGGGGCGGACAGTTCGGGCAACGCCTCCCCCCAGTCGGCTGGGAGTCCGGCTGAGGGACGGCGAGCGGTGCCCGTGCATCACTACCCATCACGGTCCCCGACCACGGTGCCTGCCCCAGTACACCACAACCAGCAGTACGTGTACCGGATCCAGATGGGGGACGGGGGCGGCCTGTGTACTGTGGCGCCGCAGTCCCAGGCTCTACAGACCCACCTTCAGTCGCTGTCTCCCAGTGTCAACCAGCAGTGTTCCCCAGAGGTCAGTCCAGGAGGAGGAGGAGGAGGAGGAGGAAGTGTTGGCCAGCCGTTCTCCGTGTCCCCCACCACTAACCCTGCCAGCAGCCAGTACTCCTCGCAGGCCACCATCTATATTAATAAGAACAACAACAATAACAACAATGGACAGATGAGTCCCGAGATGAGGCAGAGAAATAAACAATACCCGCAACAGTTTCCACGCGATCCTAGATGGGGCTTGCACCAGCACCAAATGACACAAGTGCCGAGTTACCCGGGCGTGCATCAGATCCCGGCTAATTACGCCCAGCCCCTGTCTGTAACCATTCGAGCGGCAGGGCCCGAAGGGGTGGAGACGAAAGTGCACTATGTCAGTCCGGACCGGACAGGATATCAGGTCTACGGGGCGCACTCGCCGACCCGATTCGTCGTAAGTCCAAACACTGCTCCCAATCAACTTCCAGGCCAGTTCTGTCTCTCATCTTTCCACGTGCAGCCGACAATTCCTGTATCCAACACTACTACCACTTCCTCCTCAGCTTTCATAACCCCTACTGTGCCTCCTCCACACTTTCACTCACCGGCTGCTGCTGCCGCGCCCAGCCCAACGCACGTCATTCCAGTGGTCGGGGGGAACCAGTGTAGTGAACATGGTAACCTTGTGTTGCAGGAAACAGACTCAGGACGGCACTTGCCCTTGTACCCCACCATGTCCCCAGCTTCTAGTCAAAGCAGTCTGAGCTCAGAGTCCTCGCGTAGCGATGTCATGCAGAGGCAGCGGTCAGGCAGCATGCAGGAGGAGATCGCTTACACTCAAGGTGAGGAGAAGCACCACCTCCCCCCCCAGTTTGTTCGCCGTGTATGGGTGAAATATACCCCCTGCGACGTAAAGCATGCACAATCTATTCCTAGTTACAGCTTTTTCAAAAATTTGTGTTTCAGCATTGTTGTGCCATCAGCATTCTAGAATGGATCGCTTGAAGAACGATTACCGAATAGAACTGCAGAAGTTGGATAAGCTTCGAACCGAGGTGTCTCAGATGGAGAAGAATATGTTGGAGAGGAGAAGTCTGCGTAGAAACAGCTTCCCAGCAGTAAGATGTTTGTCTTTGTGATTTTAGTATCAGTAAAACAGTTTACCATAGTCTGGGAATTTCATATATTACCTGGTAGCGTAAGTGGGGTCTATTCCCTGGACCCAGACTTGCAGTCTATTCCCCAGACCTGGACCCAATTCCTGGCAATCTTGGTTAGGGTTAGGAGAATATTTTGTCATATTTTGGGTCATGTGAGCCAATCAAATTGCTTGGAATTGGGTCTGGTCCAGTGAACAGACCACAAGTTATGGTCCAGTTCTGGGTCTGGGGAATAGATCTCACCAGTTTCATAATTCATAGAGCACACTTTCATTCTATATTGTCCTAGTACATGAATGCTAGTATAAGTCAATAATTGAGCTGAGTAACCTTTCAGGTTGATGATATTACCAAAATGCGTCAAACAAACAGAAAAATGCAGACCGATATTCAAGTGATGGTGAATGAGATAGATATGTACAAAAATGGTCAAAGTAAGTACTTTTGGTGCTATTGTTCTTCCAATACATTCACAAGGTCATAAAAAGTACCTGGAGTCTGTAGATGTTTAGAATTTCTTCATTGTTAAATTAATATAAAGCTAAATTATATGTCCAAAAAAACTGCTGGCCCTTTATTATTTTTGTTGAGTATAATTGGAAAATTGAGATTGCCATTACCTCTACAGTCATATTTGTTAGTTGAACAGCTAGAGTACAGTGATTAATTATCTGTTGATTATCATAGTCAAAATCATGATGGTATTTTATGTAAACAATATTAATGTACAAAAAAACAGTTATAGTTAGTAATACATCAAATTACTGCATATTTGTAAAGGACTAGTTTGTACAATTTCTCACATCAAAAGCTTGCCCCAATATTATTCAACCTTTTTGAGTATGAACTCATTCTCAACTCACGGTTTTGGTTTATAATAACCTCATATTAAATTGGAGATTGAGCATGAGATCGTCATCAAAGAGTTTGGGGGGGAAATCGTTTATTTATTTTTGTTAATATAGCAGCTTATCATAATTATTCATTTTTATTTCCAGCACCTCTGGGAGTTATTGACCCCCACGGTCAGCAGAACTTCTTCAAAAACATCCCGACTGGTCAGCGCAATTCCATTTACTCTCATCAACCTCGTTCATCTCGAGGGAGCGAGTGTAAGTGTTAAGTTGTCTCCCTTATTGCTACCAAACATCGTCACATATGGGTGGACTATCACTCACTAGGCAAACTTACATCCTTTATAACTCCATAGTTGATGTCATGCTTACTTGTTCATTGACGAGGCCCCCGCTCCACGGAATGATCGTAGTGCTACGAGAGTCGTAACAACTTAGCAACTCTGTGTTAACGTATAGGCGTTACGACTCTTGTATTGCTACGATCATTCTGTGGAATGGGATCCAGGGTTCTCTTAATTATTAAATCTATATTACCTATCTTTTGACCAATCAAACGAGGTTGCAAGGACATCAGTAATATGGGAGAAATACTCCATGAATTTAATTCCAAACATATTAAAAATGTCTATTATGTTGTTTGATACATAATCCACCTGCAGTTACATTAAGCAATAAATCAATGGAATCAAATTTATGCGATCTATGCTGTTATTTTAATTCTTGACATTTTTCTACATTTTCAGCACCCCCGCCTATACCCCCGAGAGACAACCTGAGCTATGTGCCCCCAGCCCCGCCCACCCAGCGCCCGACTGGTTCCGGGGACTCTGAGGAAGGAGAACAGTGGAGCTGCTCAGAGTGCACCCTGTTGAACCACCCTGCGCTTAACAAGTGCGAGTGTTGTGAGATGCCCCGTGCAGCCACAGGTAAACCGCCACCACAGCCGTGCCACCTGCACTCTGACGAGCTGTGCTACTGTCATCACTGACATGACACCGTGACACTGACACTGTGACACACACACACAGACACACACATACAGACTGACTGACAGAGTGGCACACAGACACAACCAGAGAGAGACACACACGTGTGTGCCATTGCCAACACAGTAGCACTAAACCAAAGTAGAAACCCCTTAAATGACAATTTCAACCTCCTTCATCCTGGAGGCATTCGGAGATGCCCAACATAGATGGGGTTAGCAGTCCAATCAATGCTTCAAAACATTGCACTGATCTAATGGTCATTCATCTTCAAGTAACCTGCCTTACAAAGATTTTATATAATGTTCAGTGAAGTTAGTATGTTTGTACACCATTTCAATGCGAGACTATTATAGATATGTCTTTATGAGGCTTACCTTACATTAATGAACTGTTGTTGTTAATAATTTTGATAAGATCTGAATCTTGCTGAGCTTTGTTGTTGGAATTTAGAGATTTGGCATTGGATAATCATCGTTTAATTTCAATAGTGCATAGACATCCTAGTCTACAATGTGAAAACCACATTTAAACAATTCGACATTTAACCTTTTGTATGACCCTCAGTTACACAATCTTGTTTAGTAAGTATTTGGACTACTGGCTGTATGTAATAGTGACTGTTGTGGAACAGATCAACTGTAAACTTTCTGTTATGAATACAGTCGACTCACGTTTATGTTTGCGGTTGCTTTCCAGTAAATTAGTGCGGGTAACTGAATTTCCGGATGTCTGAATTTGGCAAGAGTTTCCTCCCTTTTCATGGAAACTAATGAACACAGACAGAAAAATTGATCCATGACTTGCAATAAATTATGTTCATACAACTGTACAGGTTATGACATAGATGAACAAAGGTCAGTATGTGTTTGGAATTCCTTGATGTTTAACTCAACTGGACACCAATTACCAGTATTTGCGACAGCTTTTGTAACTTGTGATAAACCATTTGTTGTTGTCAAAACACTGTCATATTATGCCATCGTTTGCCTAATCTGTTTCGAGCCTTTTGAAATTTGCTAAATAAATAGAGTCTAATTCTAATATAGTAGCTGATGTTGTATTATGACTGGAATCTTCACCAAATTTATTGTCCTGATATTACTGAGTATAAATTGTACTTAATTTGTCTATTTGGTTAATTTGTCTATTTGGTTCCCGGAAATGTCTGATCATAAACAGAAACTGTCAGTTAATTTTATATAAGAAGATGTTGGTTCCAGTGAAAAGGGTGCAGATAGCGCGGGATCCGGATATTTGAATTCCAGATAAATGGGGGTCGACTGTGTATATATATTATTCCACTGTTATCACCTTAGAATCGAACAATGTGATAGATCCTGAAATAGGCTAAATGGCTGTCAATATCGTGCAGTTTTGCTCACCACCTCCTACACCATTGTGCAATTACGAAGCTAAATGTGATTGAAATTGTACATCTACTGCGTATTTTGAAGTCTTCTTTAATTTGAATGAAAGGAAGTGATACTTCATTTAGTACAAGAAGCTCATCGGCGCATTTTCAATACGATGTTAATAATCCATTCATGATCCAATTCTAGCACTTTTCATGAAGCAATCAATGTGGTATTTTCAAGTGACTCGAACACTAATTTTATATTGTATAAACATAAAGAAGTGATGATGCTACAACCCGGACAATGATTGATTTCGTTTCACATGATCTGTTATCAATAAATCAGCTCATTTTATGGCCAGTCAGTTTGTTTATTTATTTTGTTAGTCACATGGTTAGAAGAGTATGCTGTGATTGGTCCTCAGTCAGATGGTTGCTATGCCACAAACAATGTAAATAAACAAACTGACTGCCCATAAAATACGCTCATTTATCGATAACAGATCATTTGGAAGGAAATCAATCACTGTATGTGGTGTAGGATCATCAGTTCTTTAGGTTAATACAATATGAGGTTTAGTGAGTCACTTTAATATCAAATTGTTAAGATTTAGTATAGTTGTTAACTGTTATATATATATATGTTGGTATGATTGAACTGTGGATTGTCACCACAATATGAATGTGACAAGGGTACATTCTATAAAATTATGCTGTAACGACAAATGCCATTTATGTTCCTGAAATCCTGTGATTTATTATCTGCAAGACTGCCATTTGAGGGATCGATTGAAGATACGTTAACTCTCTCCCTGCTGGATTAGGCACAGGCAGGGCATCTTTAGTTGCCATCAACATGGAGAGGGTTAATCACAATTGCTTGTTAGGATCTGCTGAAGACATTATTTGTTAATTTGTTATTTTAAACAAATATCAAACTCTTTATTATTATTTTTTAAAATCTTTTTATTGAACTGCAACAACAAAACCATATTCTAAAGTATTCTTGTTTTTATTAATATTGCCATATTAACAACATCTATGCAACTATTAAAAACCATTGTTTTTATTTAGGAAGGATTATTAATGTAAATCAGAACGACTGATATAATCACTATTTTTGTTTGAAATAAATATTGTTTGAAATTTTATTGTTATTAAATATCCTCGCATTTTAGTAGTAAAATACATTATTTTCCATTGAAAAGTTAACCTTTCCTTTATTTCTCAATATGGAAATCCAGGGGGGATTACAGTAGTATAATTACAGTAGTATAATTACAGTAGTATAATTGTGTAAGTTTGAGAGTTTATAGCATTTACATTATTACATTGCTGGAATTTACCAGCAAAGTAATCCCATTGTATAACTATTTTCCAAAGCAATCGCGGCAATGGGATGTAAACATAATTCTGGGAAATGCTGTCAATCCTATTTTGTAAATTGGCTCGGTAAATACTTCATGCCAAAATATAGTTAGACTGATAAAACCTTTTAATGCTGGCTTTCGGCAGGCCCAGATGATGGTGGCCATAGCTAGAACTGTTTTCATAATTCATTCAAATTGTATTTGTTGGCGTTAGTTTGGAAATATTGATAAACAAGTGGGATAAAGTTATGATGTGAAAGTTATTAACCTTTGAAATAATTTAATTTTACATATTGCTTTGACTTGGAGAATATTGTCACTGGTGGTCTGTTACTACTGAATTATATTTGGGGCAAATGAAAATTATCCAAAAAATCGTATCATTGTACCAGTCAAAGGCTTTTTATACTTTCTAAGAAAAAATGATGACAAGAATTCAGTAGGGATTTCATAAGTTATTTTAAAGATTCTACTTACAGCAGCTGCTGCAATTGAGCAAATACGAGTTGGAAATTAGCGTATGCATCATTGCATTTGTGTCGCAAAAATGCGTTCATGTATCTACGGCACAGGGAAATCCCTTGCAAATCACTACAATTAACGCTATTTGCATTAATTGTAGTGACTTGCAAGGGATTTCCCTGTGCCGTATATATTCGCTACGCGACGTTGAACAACAATTCGCTCACATGCACTGCTGAAGAGCTCGATGACGTATATACTTTGTGCGTAGCTATAAATATTAAAAATTATAAAATATTGAAAACCAGTGAGATATGCTGAAAATGTAGCTAGTTGCCCAATATACATGTGTAGACACATCAAATGTACATACTTTCAGATAAAAATACGTTTGACCATGAACTATGTAAACAAGCCCGTGCTATTATGCTTTTAACTTGGAGAATATTGTACCAGTCAAAGGCTTTTTATACTTTCTAAGAAAAAATGAGGACAAGAATTCAGTAGGAATTTCATAAGTTATTTTTGAGATTCTAATTACAGCAGCTGCAAATTTTATGAGTTTTCTAGTTTATTAATTTATTGGATGACAGTTTAAATGTCTATGATATTAATCTATTCTTAATATGGCAAAAAGTATAGAATCTATTTAGTGGATAATCTTTAAATTTTTATAATATAAATAGCCTTAAAATATGGCAAGAAAATATATTTGACATGGGGTTACACAACTATTAAATCTCTTGACATTAAAGTCTCGATCTGTAACATACAGCTACTTTGTGTGTGTGTGTGTGTATATATATATATATATATATATATATATATATATATATATATATATAATGTGTTGTAAATGATGTATTTTTACTACAGTGTTGAGACAACCATTTCTACATTTTACAACTGAATGTAAATTGGCAAACTGTTAATATGTACAAGGATTGCAATGGATTGACTAAATTTGGTTTTAATATTTGCAATAAAATATGAAACAGTGAGAACTGTTTGTCTTTGTTAAAATTGATTGAATTATTGATGTTGTAATTGTGAAATTTCCTCTTCTTTTTTTTTCATTATCTGTACTTGCTAATTAGAGAGTTTTCAGCGCATGTTCGATTTGCGTGAATGTTCCTGTCTGTTGCTTCATTTTATGCTCTAGGTCAGCTTGTTCTAAGATCCAATGAGCTTATGTTTTTATCGATAGCTTCCTATACTCAGAAACTGGTAAACCAAGAAAACTGACATCACATTTATGAGGGAATCATCATGTATGGGTGAAATACTAATGTCGCGGGGGTAACCCCAAATTCACTCAACGCAAAATTGTCATTTTGCGCCAATACTAAATAATATGGCAGCTACAGAAATCTTTTATGTTTTTATTTTGGTTTGCATGCGTCAGATTCCTAGGCCAAAACAGTCTTTCCCTTGTACATATTGCAAAATGCATGGTGTTCACAGTAAATTTTGCCTTTAAAGCCTGGTATAAATATTATTTTAAAAATCAGTAAGCCAGATGGAAATCTTCGAAAATGGACAGAATACACATGAATGTGTCAAAGGTGAAAGCACATTGTATAGTATAATGCTATTAACATTCTTATAACAAACATCAGAATACATTTCCAGTTACCTCCAGCATGAAAAGGGTTAAGCAACAAATCAATAAATGATGTTGTTGTTTTATTTAATAAGCTCTATGTGTTCCCACTCCTTGACAATAAATTACTAGTACTTTAGTTTTGCAAATTAGGCCATAGTTATTTAATTCCCTGGTTTTCGGAACTGATGAAAATAAAAATAATTCCACCAACTGTGCAGCCATTGGACAGATTATACCAGATTATATGTATAACAAGCAGTACCTTACCATAAATCATTCAAATCTAAACAATTTATCGGTACTTAATTATGACCATTATTGATCATAATTATGTTGTATTTATATTATAATTTATTTTCTGCCAACCAAACACTCATAATCTCCAATTATTATTATTTTTACACTGGTCAAAATATAAAATTATATTTATTTATATTTTCGTCTTCCCTGCCAAACCCTAAACTTTCACACAAAAATCTGTTAACCAGGGCATCAAATAACTATGGCCTTATGTACATTGTGCTTGGACATGTTTTCTTATATTGTTTTTCTTTTGTTTGTTAGGATCTTGATGTGGAATGCTATCCCTTCTACCCTCCTTGCCTGTATTGTGATTCAAGTAAACTGCTGTGTTCTGCAAGTGTTTACCTACACCGTCTAGACCTGGTCTGCCATACTGGGATCCTTTTCCTGCCTTCATCATAGCCTGACTTCATTGTAGCCTGGCTTCCTCGCAGCCAGACTTCATCATAGCCTGACTTCATTGTAGCCTGGCTTCATCATAGTTGGGCTCGTTCGTAGCCTGGCGCCATCATAACCTGCCTTCATCATAGCCTGACTTCATTGTAACCTAACTTCATCATAAACTGACCATCATAGCCTGATTGTATCCACCCCCATAGTTATATTCTCTCCCATGATTGCATGGCACCCCCACCTTCAGTAGATCTCATACAGGCTTGAACCCAGAAAACAACCTGTACAAGACAATGTGCTAATGTGTAGAACTGTCAAGCGTTGAAGGAAAGTTTCAATATGAACCACAGCTTTCCTGGTGCATTGAAAAGTCTACGATTGCCATCAACATGAATTTCTAGGACTGCTGTCGACGTGAATTTCTAGAGGCGCTGGTCATTGTGACCCCCCTCCAGTGGAAAATTAAATTACCCTATCATGGATTGCCAATCTCCCAGTGAGTGACAGTAACTGTCGGCCAATCAGAATACATGTTGGGCAGAATTGCCATCAGGAATATTCTGGATTGATGCTATCATCTCTTTTCATGACTGACATTTTGCAAAGCTTAACAGACTTATTTTCAAGAAGGTTTAGCTTCACAATAGGGTGATTCTAGAAACCGCTGACATATGTATTCCAAATTCTGTTCTTATTTCTTTGTTTGTTTCTCTGTACGTTGTCTTGGTGCCAATACTGTACATACATGCATACATACATACATACATACATACATACATACATACATACATTTATTTTGCATTTTGCTTGCGAGTCTGCACTATGCAACGCCAAAGGAAATATATGCATTTTTATATATCCAGAAATATTGATAGCGAGTGGACAAAGAATTTGCTAGCCGCTACAAGAATGAGATTTAGTACATTTAATTTGTAACACTATTGTTCTCAAGCAATTTGTAACACTATTGAAAATTTAAATAACCATTTATTTACTATTATATGACATAGGTTCGTCTTGTCAGTAACACAAAAACAATATGATATGTTAAGTAGTGGGTAATGGTATATGAGCTAATCGTGGGTAACCCAGAGGATACTATTCCACTCTGCTCTATAGTACGCCATGGGCCATTATGTCACTTTATCTTGGTAGGAATTTAAATTGTCACGTATTGATTGGTATCTGTCTTCAAAACAATGGTATTGTACAGTGGAAAAAAACTCATTTTCCATGAGGTTCAAATGGAACCAATCAGAATTAGCCTACATGGACACGCCTCCCACAAATAAGATGCTTAATGTCCCATGGTGCACTCTATAACAGATTGGTAGTATACTGTGTGTTACATGCGATGACCCAAGATAAGAATGTTGGTACACTTGTCCATATGCATTTTCAGAATATATTTGATCACAAAATACGTCGTGTTCATCTAATGTACTTAAGCCATGTCATGCACTGAATAAATGTGATATTGTACATTTCCTAAATGCATATAACCATGTATGATGTATTCAACCAGTGACCGCGAAACCAGTATCCCAAATGCCATAGGAAATATATTATCTTGTCATGGATGTTCTTATATTAGGTTGCACCAAACTCGGAACATTTATGCTGTAATTGTTGCATGAATTTGTATGTCTGCAACTGCCTTCACATAGGAATCCAAAAATGTGTAAAATTAATGATTGTCAATCTATATACATATGTGAACATTTTAATGTCAAATTCGGTCTGTTAACCCTCTCCCTGCTGGATTGGGTGCAGGGACCGCTCTTGAGGGTATCTTCAGTTGCCTCCTGTGTGAAGAGGGTTAAATTTACTGTTGAAAAAGCTGTATGATGATATTTATGAAAAACAATCTTTGTTACTCGGGACTGCTGTTACTAAAGTAGAATCTTAACGCTTGTATTCCCAGAATGGAATTCTTTCAACAGTGTTTGTAAATCTGGCCCTAAGTTTACGAAAATGTTTGAGTTTGATTTCATGCTCGAGCTCAAATTTTATGTGGAAATTTGTGAACAATATTTAGAGTTGAGCATGAAATCGTACTCAAAAACATTTAATAATCTCTGGGCATGATGTTTTTGAAGACTTCGTCTGAAATGTACACAACAGCTGAATGACTAATATTTGCATCCAAACAGTTCTGTATCGATCGATAATGTCGGGTACAAGAATTTACAGTAAATGTTATTATGAAGAAGGAATTATATATTTTTTTATACAGAAACATGAACTGTTCAAAGAGTAACACAGTGCATTATAATAATATTGTGTAGATATATATCGTGCAATAATTTGCTAGTATTTAAAAAGTACTTGGAGTAACCATGGTAATATATTTATACAAGTCTAATTTGTAATATTATTTAACATGTACCATTAAAATAAGTGTTTGTGTGTGTACAGTATATAGCAGTGCATAATATACCACCTTAAAAACCTTTATGAAAAAAAATGAATGTCAAAATATGTTTTGTTTTTGCAATGTTGATTGTAAACATTACAAGTTTGAAATCTGGTTGTTTTTAGAAAGTTTGAGGTTTTGTTTTATGAATGTTAGTGGGAAATATATACTGTAGTACTGAGCACAAATGCCAATGAAAATTTTTAGTATTTGAAGGAATAAATACTAATTGAGTCTTGATTGTTTACCTAAGGATAAATATTACTACGTAAATTCTATTTGTCTCTTTATGATATAATAGTAATATTAGTATAAATAACGAATTACATATAAAAGATTTATTTACTTGTGTGCAAAATATCCCAAGAAATAATCAACTAAAATATTTTCCCCCTCTATGGAACAAGAAAAGGGAGAGCTGAATTCTCAGAGTTTTCAAAACCATCTGGGTTTTTTTAAAACTATATGCTAATTCTTTCTGATTTTATTTCAACTGACACTTCTTGTGGTACAAGTTGACTTAATGTTATTATAACACCCCATATTTCATGATCATACATCATTCATTAATGAATATAACCAAATTTGTAAATTCACGACCATCATCACCATTAGCATACGTATTTGAATCAACGTTTTTAAAATGGGTTTCAATCGCTGTCAAATATACTATCATGCATCGTAGAATACCAAATGGATTGCTATATTTGAAAATATTAATGGGTTTTGCATTTGTTTTTGTTTGTATTTTTAATTGAATGTTTGTATATCTCGCACTTCGCCAAAGTGAATGTAGTATTTTCATTTCACAGATGTTATCGTTGCCATAATTCATTTGAACATTATTCATATTAGAATCATAATTACTAATAAATTGTTAATATGCCTTTATATGGTTTCGCCTTCAGTGGAGGAACGTTTTGAATATAATTTATGAATATAATTGCCTTCGCTCAAATGGTATATTTCCAATACTATGCTATCAAGAATATGTGCTTCAAATTTGAAAACAGTTCATCAGATCAACCGTAATGAGAATGTTAGGTGACAACATTTTTTTTAACGAATTACAAAAATATATACTAGTATTTATTTTTGATAGAAAAGAAAAAGAGATGATAGAAATGTAATTATGCAGTTTGAAGTTCATATGATGTATACATATACATATTTACAAACTGTTAAGATAATTGAGTACTATGTTCTGCCCTTCAATCCGTGGTATAGTGTTCATCTGTATTGTATTCCAGGGTGGCATTCTACAGACTGATTGTAGCGCTACAAGAGGTATAAACTCGCTGTCCATGTATCGGGAGTTAATAGTTATATCACTATGATCGTTCTGTTGAATGGGATCCTGATCTATTGTGATAATCATGCGGACCCTGCAAGGAGCTTGTTGTTTCAGAAATTAGTGGTTAATAGTTGTAATGAAAGTAATATCTGTGTGTCATTGGGAAGGTATTGTGACACATAGTTGTGTCCATATTTTGGTTAAATCATATTATATGCTAAAAACACCTTTGACCAAAATGCATCCAACATTTCAGTAAAAATCGGGTGAAATGTCCCTTTTAACTGAACAACTTGTTACTTAGCATCTCTGTGTATATGATATGTGCCTTTTGTGATTCATTAGTAAAAATACGAAACTGTTGAATTGTTTTATATGTAGCTATTGTAACTGTTTGGCAAGTTGGGCTGTTCACTTTTAGCAATGTTGCCAAATCTTGTTTGTACATTACACTTGTATATTATAATGTATATTATTTGTAGATATGTGAAGACAATTTGTCTGTGATGCCTTGTACATAAACTTAATATACAGAGTCTGTTGTATGGAGCAACAGAGTGGAGGTTTGGATGACTATTCCGAGAATGTTCTTGGTACTACGAGTGTCAGATCCCATTTTAATATACAGTTATGCAGCTGTGGGCAATGCCTGTGCACAAAGGAGTAATAAAGAATAATTCCTAATTTGTCTTGTTTTCAATTTACTGAACAATTTTGAATCATTTATATTGATGAATAACTTTTGTAGTGATGTTAAAAGCTATTTCACAGGGATTAGGGATTAGAATGGGAAATTGTTTTCAACTGAATCAGCTGGGAGCCAGGGCCCACAGGCCATAGCCAGATTTACGAGATTGACCTCGGAGCCTCAAAATCCAGATTCTCATTCCTAAATTCACATACTCACTGGTTGAGTTGTGGTTGAGAGCCATTTTTAAGAATATTTTACTCGTTTCATTGCTGGCAGGTTTTATATGCTTTGCTTGTACAGTGCCATATTTCCACTGGCTGGTGGTACAAGCTGCTGCAGCCAAAACATGGATACCCCTCCAATTTAACCCTCTCCAAGGCAACCAGAGATGTCCTAAAAAGCTGTACCTGTGCCTAATCCAGCAGGGAGAGGGTTAACATTGCAAGACAAGAATCATTAATGTCATTTTATATTGCACGACAGGTTGATATAATCATAGGTTCTATGCAACTATTTACACTTGTGTTGGACACATCCATTGTTGGGCGTGGCAACAAACAATTGTGATTTCAGGGGAAAACAAGTCCGAGCTGTAGGCCCCCAAACCACATCCAGGACAATAAATTGACAGACTTCCACAGATTCACAGGAAAATTCTACGCCCATTGTCTCCTACGGGTGAAATATTCCTGCTGCGACGTAAAACAAACTCATTCATTCATTCTACCTGTTATTCCACAACCAACTACCGGTTTTGATTTTTAAATAAAAGAAAGTGAGAATACAATATTATACAAGTCAAGTTTATTACAATATCTACCATATAGCAAACAAAGTCACTTCCAGTGTGATATATGAATGATAATTGCTGCTCGATGAATCGTAAATAAAAGTCTGTTCGGAATCTTTCCAATGAAGAACAAAAAAATAGTCTTGCTGTCTTTGAAAAGTTGAAGGTCTGGTAACCATTCCTTCATAAAGGTCACAAGTGCTCATCTTCCCAGGTCATTGACAACCATCTTCACACAGGTCATTGACAACCATCTTTACAAAGGTCATTGGTGACTTTCCTTGAAGGTCATCAGTGAGTATAACCACCATTCCACAGTTTACTGTCCATTTGACGACACAAAAATTCACAGAGACTCATGTTTTCACTGTGTGGCCTGTTCCAATTCAGCTGCAGGGGTGTCAGGTTCTTCGTCATTGTAAATATTCTCTGCCTGTAAGTGAGGAAGAAGAAATATAAACATTTGAAGATATTTATTTTCTAAAGCAAGTTATATGGAGGTAAATGGGGAGAGTGTAAACAGTGGAAACAAAGTAGATGCAGCTGTAAACTATCATCCTTAAAAAAAAGAGAAAAATGTAGCCACAATTCGAATACAACTCAATTTCCCTTGCTGGAAGTAACACTATTTTTGCCATGTGTGTACATACCATTTGCCAAACTTGCATGATGTTGTCTTCTGAGACTGAGCAGATTACCCAGGGTTCATTTGGGTTCCATGAGAAGTCAGATATTTTGGCTGTGTGCCCACCATGGATAAACTGAAACAATAGACGACATAATTCGTTAAAATGACAACATGTTTCACACTCGCCAACATTTTTAGCGGCCATTTAAAAAAAGCATCACAGATTGCCATATTTGTTTAGCTACAGGATTCATTGTAAATTTTACAATTTTACAATTTTACAAGGAACTCTAAAAAAATTGCGAATAGGAATGGTAAAGATGTTGATGGGTCAATAAAAAATAAAAAATTGTAATAAAAAAAAATATCACCACGAAATGTCCTCGACAAGGATGAGATCATCAGGTTTGCGTTTTACGAGTCCTACTGGTAGTCGGGGCTTACGCCATGCTTTATACTATTGCTTCAATTTTCATTCTTGCCATGTGTGTACATATCCCATAAAGTCAGGACTATACTACGATACTTTTGTACACTTAAAAAACCCACCAACAACTTACCAGTAGTTCAGGAGGCCCATCTTCAGCATCTTCTGCAGATTGTTCCTCCCCGATTTTGCTGAAAAGCAAATTTGGTCCAAGTTAGACATGCATTCCATATTTTATTTCAGAGATTGTCTGTTAAACTTGTCTGCAATGGTGTGCAAATTATTGTTTGACGTCGCAACACAAATCTCGCCCAAATGAGACAACATTTTCTACATATGTGACTTATTGTTTTACATCGCAGCAGGAATCTTTCACCCAAATGAGACAACAAATTCTCTAGGGCATTTGGTAAAAATCTGTAACTTGATAGGAAGTACATTGTCGCATAAAGTCACTGCATGCTTTACATTTTGTAGGTTCGCCAGATAATATGTTACTCACCTCAAATCCCATACATGCAGTCTGCGATCTGTGCCACTGGAAGCTAAGATTGTCTCGTTATGAGGGGACCATTGCACCTATAGAGGAAAGAAAACTCTGATATGAACATACATGAATGATGAATGTATCTTTTTAATTATGTTGTAAAATTTGGGTTTAGAGCCAGTTTCAAGATTCTTTCATTTATATCACGGCTTGTCAGTTTAGGGCAGGAGGAAACCCGCAACATTTGTAGCTGAATGTTGCAGTAAACCTGCTAACACCGGCTGGTACTGACAGGCCAAGGATAACTGCATTGCCACGCTAAAGTCAGTACATCCTATCAATATCGTGTCAGAAAGGGAATTTTCATGAATATTGATGCCTGGCTCTACGGACGGGATTTGAAAGTCCAACATTCTACCATTGTGCTACCACCTGCCCTAATGAACATTTTTGATGGGAGCAGAAAACTTTAGATAGCGATTTGAACAAACATAATTCTCATTAATTTAACATAAAACAGATTGTTCAGTAAAGGATGGCCGTACCTGGAAGATTTCATCTTTGTGAGACTCGAATGAATGTAACTTCAGTTTGAGATTCCTCAAGTCCCAGAGTGCAACAGTCTGGAAGGAGAAAAAAACATGTACTACTGTAGTTAGGTCATTGGTAAGTGTACAAAGTGAACAGAATTGAGCTGTATTCTCTGTAGGGATGAAAAGTGAGAATACACTTATAGAAAATGTTGCACGATAAATACATGTGGACTTGCCGCCGGATTTCTGCGGAGCTGCCAAAACTTTCTATGTCTGAAATTGTGACATCTGTGGTAAGAGACTAGTCATTGGCCTATTTATCTAAGCCATTCGAATAACCTTGACCCTAAATGATTAATTCCAGATATAATCATAATGTTCACTTTGAATGCATCGTATCCACTCTCGAAAGCACATCTGTCAATGAAGTTACCACTCCAAAATAAAATGAAATAAATCAAATACTGCAAATGTTGATAATTTTAGTTAAGAATTCTAAAATTCTAAAATCGTTTTCGCTAAGAATTCTCAAGTTCTCTTACTTTATCGGCTGATCCAGTGGCCAGGATAAACTCGCTGTAAGGGTTGAACGACAGACAGTTCACCTCGGCTGTGTGAGCATCCACCGTGTGACTAGGCTTGTTCCGGTTGTTAGACCTTGTATCCCAACTGAAGCAACACGCGTTTCACAATTGTAGTCTAACAATCTAACAATCATAAATCTAACAATAACACTTTGGTGAAATATCCAATGGGAATAATCACATTTTAGTACATTTTATTCATATTGCTTGTTAATAACCTTAGAGTAATTTTTTATCAAAATTAATATATGGCACAATATAAAATGATCATTATCATCACATCGATAAGACTAGCTTGTCAGCCCAAGCCATCTTTCACACTGTAAACTATATCATGAGAGCAAATAGAAATTTAATGTTTTATTACGTGTATCATTATTTGGGCTAGTAAGTTTAAAAGGTAAATTTGCATTCCAATATTCATAAATGTTCACAATCCATCCAAATAAGGGTGGTGAATACACCATCAATTTCTGAATATACTTACGTAATCAATTTCCCAACATACATCAATTTCAGAATAAACTTAAAGTATCAATGTCAGTAAGTACTTACATCATCAATTTCTGATCGTCAGCAACAGATCCAAATAAACTTTCATGTAAAAGATGCCACGCCACATCCTGGAAGGAAATTCAACACTATTCAGTGACTATTAAGGAAACCCCATACATGTACCCCAAAGAATGTACATCAAGGACACAGTGAATTTTTATTCATTATAAAATCATAGCAATTTTGGTTTTTCTTTTTCTTTTCCTTACACTTATCACGCCATGTCAGCTTAGGGCAGGAGAAAACCCGTAACATTCATAGCGCTGAATGTTGCAGTAAACCTGCGAGTACCGGCTGGTACTGACAAGACCAAGGATAACTGCATTGCCAACGATACAGACAGCGCATCCTATCAATATCGCGTCAGAAAGGTAACTTTCACAAACATTGATGCCAGGCTCCAGGTGCCTTTGGCTCTGGTCCAATGTTCTACCATTGCACTACCACCATCCCTTTTTCTCCTTTTATGAATATACTTAGACAGTTTACAAGACCAGCAGACGTACCTCAACGACTGATGTATGGCCAGTAAATATAGTGTGCGCTTCAATGACTCTGCCTTCTTTGGGGTTATTGTTGATGTCCCACAGGCAAATTGTCTGTAAACAGAAATGTTGTAATACATTAAAAATCTGTAAATTGATCACATATCACAAACCATAAATCTTCACCAATTTAATGATTCTGATTCACTTTGCATTTTTCAAGATTATTTCACTGATATCAGCAAGTCAATATATGATATGAAAACACCTGTAACACCTGTAGCACAGTGATGCAGTAAACCTGCAAGTAGTAACTGGTACTGACAAACACTAAGGACGATAACTGCACTACAAGACTTAATACATTGCATGCTATGATGACCGGACACAAAGTCACCAGAATTCAAACTCGGGAATGTTGGCTCAGAAGTCCGACGATCTACCACTGCACTACCACCCACCCATGTTCCTTTTCTATTTTTTCTTCCTTTCCTTTTTAATTGGGGTTTAGAGCCGCTTTCAAGATTCTTTCACTTATGGCTTGACAGTTTAGGGCAGGAGGAAACCGCAACATCCGTAGCACTGAATGTTACAGTAAACCTGCGAGCACTGGCTGGTACTGACAGACCAAGGATGGACCAGTGCACTACCAACCTGCCTCTGTTCTCATTCAAAGGCACTATTAGTATTATTATTGTTTTACGTCGCAGCGGGAATATCTCACCCATAGGCGACGACTAGTACTCTACAATACAATCATGCAAGAAAATAAAAACAAGAGTGAAAACCTATGCAAAAAGTCCACAGTAATATATAGAAGATAGATAAATAGACAACGATGAGACGGTGTATAATTAAAACTTTTGAATTTTTGAATTTCCTTTAATAAGGATAAAATAAGGTGCCCAGGAACATGGGTAAACAAATGTTTGAGATTAGGCGAAGAATAAAACTCGGCACGCAGAGTTGCAAAGTCCACACAGTCAAGCAAGATATGCCTAACCGTGAGGTCCTCGTCACACCCAACGCAACGAGGTCTA
>JAUTBT010025376.1:0-19992 GCA_032361225.1 Lepetodrilus schrolli
CTCTCTCTCTCTCTCTCTCTCTCTCTCTCTCTCTCTCTCTCTCTCTCTCTCTCTCTCTCTCTCTCTCTCTCCCCTCCATCATCTGAATGCGTTCGGTAATATGATTTTATCAGTAATTAAAATTTACTATTTCATTTTAACAGGTGGCTATCTGTCCGTAATCCCAGACCCCAATCACGACCCGCGGGGATATTCCATGTCCGATTCTAAGTCGAGCGGCCAATCCGTGAAAGCGGATTCCAACTGTTACGACTTGCCCATCAGGATGGAGAACAGTGCTGGAGGTTATGTGGCAAATCCGCACGTCAGTGACAGATCTCGCAATTACGAGAATGAAGTTCCAGTGGACATGACTATGAATTCGGAGTACGTCCATGCACCACTCTGAGTTTTAGTACTCGTCGCCAGTATGAATTCCGTATACTGTATACACAATAACTTTTACACTGTTGTTCCTCGTGAACTGTGCGACAGTAGGTCGTCGTATGTGATGAGACTCATGTCGTGGCTAAATCTGTGAACATTTGCTCAAAGTGCTCAGTACCTTACACGAATGTACCATATGCATCATTGCTGCTTTGCCTGACCTTTCCGGACTTCGTGAAACACATCGGCGCATAGTCATCTGAGATAACTATCTTGCCTAGGCCAGGTGATCCAACTCAGTTTACTCCCTCCGTTAGACAGACCCATTGCCATCAAACCCCCTTGTTTCCTGGCAGAGAGATGCGTCTTAACATCATTAACATGTATCGTTCTACTTGTTGCTCACATTTTATCGTATTAATCGTGACTTTTAGAATGTAGGGTAATGTTATATACTGTAGCTGTTAATAATAAACGAAGGGAAAGACAACTCGTTCTGCCACCAGGGTGGCATTTGCAAGTCAGATAAATGTGTGGTAGTAGAAAAGGCACGTGCGATATGCACGACCATCAGAATGTGGATCTACCTTTAGTCACGTGATCATAACAAATGACGGTATCGTTATAGATCTATATGCAATTGACGATTCTTAATACTTGTTCATGTGAACTGATCTAGACATCAAAATGAGGCCTTCCCCGCATCCCTCAAGTTCACAGGTAGATTTAACACTGATTCATATGGGGAATTTGAGATTCGTTTTGGCACATGTAACAAATATTTATTAGCTGACAACCATGTCACTGTGTTATATTGCATTCTATAGTTGACAACCATGTCATTTCTTCACTGTCACAGGGCAGACCTTTATTAACTTTGGTGTTTTAAATAGAAGAAAAATTTAAGTTTCCAAAAGGTGTGGTGATGCTATATGTTTCCACGAGATGTTTAATACTCATTAGCTGCCATGCAACAGTTTACATCGCTGCTGTGAATTGTCAATGTCTGAACAACGTGTTCAAATCACAAGCAGTAAATTAAATTGTTAACCCTACTGTAAAATTGTTAACCCTACTGTAACATTGTCAACCCTACTGTAAAATTGTCAACCCTACTGTAAAATGGTTAGCCCTACTGTAGAATTGGGATTCTCATCTCTTCTGATGGACATATTCCACCACTTCCACAAATGAACATATTTCGGGAAATTGTGAAAGGGCAGTACGAGTCATGAAACGCATCAACATCGCATAATATCAGACGGCAAAATGTTGACGCCATTTCTCGCGCTTGCGGGGAAAGGCTCGATCTGGTATGAACTATTTATAGAGGGGGTCACATGAATAAGTATTAAGAAAGGCCAATTTGAAGCATCTTGTATAAAATGCAGAAACTATACTTGATAATTATGGTCGGTGAGTTGTTAGCAATCGGAGGCACTCTTTCGGGAAACTGTGTATATATACTAGTTGGATACCATATATGATATAAGTCCCATAGCGATCAGCGAGAACCATAATAGATACGAGTGCATTTCAAGAACAGTGATTCAAGTGTTTGTTTTTTTTAACTTCTGACTGGGGCAAGTTACGCAAAACGATCGTATGAGATGCATATCGTCATATGAACGGATCGTTTTGCGGGTCGGGGACCAGATGAAACAAAAACAAATGTAATAAATGTTGATATATATATTTATTTTATTGTATTTTATTTAATTTTGTTGAGAGAGGAAAGAGCAATTAAGTGTTTTGCAGGTTGATAAAAAAAATTTAAAAAATTAAAAAGATTCAAATAAACACACAATATTTTTATACAATTTAGCATTAAGAGAAACATTTTGAAATTTAATAAAAAGCTGGATGTAGCCTTGGAAACTTGATCATCACATCACAATGTATTTGTCGGCATTACTTGTAATTTCGGAAAGATTCCCCTTATTTTCATGAACATATTTTCTTTATTCAGGAGAAAAAGTTTATGGACTTTTTTTAATGTCAAAGTTTAACTATAAATCGAAGAAAACATGGTAAACAATATATGTATTTTTTTTTCTTATTAGTTGACCATGTTGCCATAGCAGCCACGATTAATGTGTCAATACTATCTATGCATAGGTCAGAGGTCACTAATCTATGTGTTTGTAGAGTTTTCAACAACAAAATGTTTTCAACCCTGGTATCATCCAATGGAAGTCGGTGCATTAAATAGTTTATCATCTAATGGAAAGTTGAATGTGGACATTATTTACACTATGTTTGCCATTTGTTTCTAAATAATAGGTTGAATTTTGCCAAATTTTATGTGAATACATATAAAGTAATAAAGTATTTATTAAAATGTTACCAATATACCTTGAAATAACCAGTAATAAGAATGCAATTAAAGGAAGTTGATGAGAACAAGGAAGTAAACAGATATGTCCTGTATCATGCTACTTTGCCTTACTAATTACTATGTAAATTAGGGAGCTACTTTCACATGACGTCATTTTATGTGACGTCATACTACTATTTATAAATGCTACGGTATGGAAATAGTCTCCGATCATAATTGTCATATTTTTTACTATGTGCTAATCGACTAGATTTAATGTATTGACAATTTTTGAAAAATAAATAATTGTTTTTAAAGTTGTTATTTTCCTTTGGTGTATTTATCAATGAGTGAAGCGGTTTACAATTTACTGACCTGCATGTATTCCTACGCGTAACTTTAAAATGTAGATTCACACGTTGATGATTTCTTCTTATAGAGAAGTATTTAAGCTTGACATTAGATGGTAAAGAGATTATTAACCTCGTGTCTTTAGATATCGTCTATATCCTGCATTTCGGGATAATCTCTATATATTAGACTCGCTGAAGCTCGTCTAATACAAAGATTATCCCCAAGTGCAGGATATAGACGATCTCTAAAGACACGAGGTTAATAATTATATCTCAGTCATATAACTGTCACTCTAGCAATTTTCTGGGTTGCGTTCAATGTCTCAGAGGCTTGTAAACCGCGTTTGCAGTGGAATTTTGTCTACCATACAACTATGGAAAGGCTTTTGGAAGTACAAACGTAATTTTATGCGTGTCAGTTGAATGCACTTTACAATTGTAGCTAAGAACTAGTGCAAAACGAGCATAACTATTTGTATGCCTATAATGTATGTGAAACATTAAAGAAGTTATCAACAATAATCTTCGTGTTTTTTTCGAGTTCACAGTCATCATTTATCCCTTGTCATGACAGTTCGTTCAAAATATACGCAATCTAATCTAACGATAATTTAGACAGCGTAAATTGTACTAAAGAATACTTAATAAAAAAAAACGAAGATATACACAATAATTATAATTTTATGACTTCAACTGATATTTTCAGGCGTATCATTTATCAGCTAACTAAGTTACATGATTAAAGCGCCGTATAAGATCCGATATAATGTTCTTATAATGTATAATACAACTTTAGCATAAGTACTTGTGGAACTAGGAACGATATCCACTGTGGTGTATGGGAGAAGAATACAGGACGCTTACCATTACTCCATTAACTTAATACGTTTGGTTTATTTCTGTTTTGTTTTTCAATGTAGCAAATTTTCTTTCAGGAAAGGTAGAACACATATCGGAATTATTAGATTCCTTACCATGCTACACGTTGATTGGTTGATTTGGGGTTTAAAGCCACTTTCAAGATTGTTTCACACATCATGGCTTGCATGCATATGTATTGCATGTACTAGTCTGGATTTCCACCAGTTTTTATAGTGCTAGCTCACTTGGAATATCACATGACGCAGATACAGTATACTGATTCCGAGCCGACCAGTCCTTGCTTTACCCCTTTAATACTGAGCGCCAAGCATGGGAAAAACAAGTACCATCCGTTAACGTCTTTTAGTATGACGCGACGGGGGATCGAACTCGCGACCTTCCGCACTCCCAGGCCGACGGTATGCTACACGTGGAACAGCATAAACTATAACACACCTTATAGTAGTCTGTTTCTTTTTGTGGTGTACAGTACTCTAGATGCAGTGTTATCTTCCTGGGGAGTGCGGCCATCAGGATTATATCATCATATATAATATACATAAGTGCCCGATCGTCATGTATAAGAGATCGCAACGAGAGCGTGTATGGTCTCGTAGTAAAAAAAACCTCCAACATTAGCCACAGACTGCACCATTGCCAAGGTTGGCGATAAGGTTACCTTTTTATAAGAATTAAAATGTTTTTTTAAATTGGGGTTTTAAGTCTCTTTCAAGATTCTTTCACTTCTATCACGACTTGTCAGTTTAGGGCAGGAGGAAACCATCAACATCCGTGCGCTGAATGTTGCAGTAAACCTGCGAGCATCGGCTGGTACTGACAAGACCAAGGATGACAACTGCATTGCCACTCTACAGACATCGCATCCTATCAATATCGCGTCAGAAACGTAACTTTCGCGAACATTGATGACGGGCCCCCGGGGCTGGATTTGAACGTGGAACCTTTGGCTCCGAAGTCCAACTGTTCTACCACTGCGCTACCACCCGCCCCATTTGCCAAGGTTGGCGAGAAGGTTACCTTAGAGTTATGCAGTTTCGTACTGGAGTGGCCTGAACTATTGACCACGCGGATGACCATTAAGGTGCCATGTGTCGGTGAGATATGTTCCCCGGACCCGGACTTGCGGTTTATTCACCGGATCCGGCCAATCATATTGCCGGGCATTGGGTCCGGGTCCGGGGAATAGACCACAGGTCAGGGTTAGGGTCCGTGGAATAGATCCCTCTAAATGTATTTAATAAAGAAGACATAACACAATCTGACCGGAACACGATTTTATATCATATCATCCACACATTTGCGTATCAGAATAATCCACACGAGTCAACAACACTATAAATAATAAACTTACAACTAAAATACATATAAAATAATAACTCAACGTAAAGTGTATCTTTAACCCGAATAATGAGTATAACGAATACATCAGTATCACTAATAACACACTCACTGTTTAAACAACGCCATCCTCTATCACCGAGTGGATATCCTATATACAAGCATGCGCGTGAATGTTCACAAAGTTACAGATCTATATCATGTATATATAGATGATGGCTTGTATAGTATATAGTGAACAACACATTTGATGCCAAATCGTCATAAAATATCACAGCATTGATTATTTGCTATGTACACGTTGTCAAATCTCATTACCTGGGACCCTGAAATTCTAGGTTCTCTGCTACATACATTTTACCTGTTTAATATTCAGACTGTTTTTGTACAATATGCTTACTAAGTCTTGTGCAATGTATTGCACAATCAGAGAGGCGCGCGCAGGGTTTAGGCCAAGAACCAGTGTGGCCCTGTGGCAAGTCTGAATCTCTTTCAATGAATTATTTCAATTATAAATTATATATTTATAAAGTTTCGTCGTGGATCGCCTAATAAATGTTCGTAACAAATTAAAGTGAAAAATAAATACGAGAATCAAGATATATATTTAAATAGATCGTCGACTACTTGTAATAAATTCCATTTCATAAAAATATAAATAAAAATACTTTACTGACATTTTGTTTATATTGTTTTAAAAAAAAGAATAAGTTCTTATATTATCCATATAATTATCATACCTCAGTTTAATTATAGAAACAATTTGTAGTATGATAGCAAATTGAAGCGAGATTTTCATAGACTTCGTGTACAAGCAACACGGCTCCCCCGTTGTTGTGCGTTTACACTAAAATTACCATTACAGCTGATAAAGAAACATCAACCTGTGTTAGATATAGATTCATGGCTGGAACAGTAGTACAAAATAAAAACAATATCACAGACGTTGTCAAAAACCATTTTGAATAATCTATCTGCAGTACAATAAGCTTGATTAGCAAGTTGTGAAATTAAACTTAATATACGATTACAATTAACTATCTAGCTAAAGAAAAACAATAGAACAGTGAATAATTTAGTCAAAGAAAAACGACTGCCTCAATAAATACTCGAAGTTGGGATAATTGATAGGCCACCCACTGCCATGAAATACGAATACTGTCTGAGCATGTTCTAAGGACTTTCATTTAATACCAGTGACGTTTTACACAATGTAATTCTATACGATCGTGTCTGATTACATCGCATTTCGTGGCTTAAAGGCATACACTCACGGGTTTGTTTACATATTTCATGGTCAAACGCACTTTTACATGGAGGTATTGTATGTGCATTTGAGGTATCTTAACAAGTATATTGGATAACCAGCTACATTTCTCGCATATCCCACTGTTTTTCAATATTTTCATATTATTATTATTTAAAAAAATATTTATAGCTTAATATATTATATTTATATATGCTTTATTGCTACCAGTAGTCGTGAAAGGTTATTTTTGACTGTGTTCAATGGTTAGAGTTACCCCCCTTAGTCTATTAGATTATTGAAAATTGAGATATTACAGTTCATTATCACTGATTATTCGGGTTCTACCGGAAATGTAAACTGCAATGGACTTTTACCTATTCTACAGCGGTGAAAATATATTTGGAGGTACAAAAGCGATTATATGTATGCTAAGTGCATGTGCTTTGCATTTTAAACTCCAATTCGGTCCAAAACGATAACTTAATCTGTGATTGTATGCCTTTAACAACTTGCAGCAATTGGATATATCCCATGTCAATGAAATTGTCATGATGTACGTATCATGCACCATACCATAATAGCATACTGCGGTTAGAATACTTAAAAGTATGGAACCATATCTATAAATATATTTCTAAAATACCATTGCTATGTCACGAAGTCATACCCTTCTGATTGTTATTGACTTAGTAATTAGTCGAATAGAATTGCAGGAATTATATACTCCGACAAAGCAGTTAACATTCATACAAGCATAGGGTGACAAAAACAATTCGTAACCTGATCCATTATTTGAAAGTGTTTTGACACGTACACACTTTAAAATTTTAACACATCGACTGACAGTGGTTGAAACTCGATAAATATGAGTCATTTGACCAAGTAAAGACAGTCTGGAAGAATATCGTAAATAATCTCCATAACTGTGCCAATTAACCACTATCTGGTACTGTTACACACAGACTGAATTCTCAGACTCAATTCTGAGTCAATGCCTTACATGCAGAATACATGCTGGAGGAATTCCATGCATCTGCCCACATTGACAATCATAATGTCAATAATATTTGGTATACAAAATGTCATGCTTCCTGAACGGTCGCTTGTAACACATTGGCGACCCGAGGGATACTATGCAGCTGGGTGTGATGTAAGATGCTCCTTTTGGTCTTGGTCAACGTGGTCACCTATTTGGCTCACAATCCAGCAACTCGGATCTCAGCTGTTGTAGTGCTCGACCGTGTACACAGACACACGTTTCGTCAAGATTGCCAACCGATTAATCTGAAATTCCATACACTTTATACTCTGTAAGAGCACTGGTCAACTATGCTACGAGGAAGGTAACCTTCTGAGCTGGCATATGACGTTGTTACAAAGATTAAATTTTACTGTTATGAAGATTTTATAAGGTTTTACTGGATTAATAATCAAGCAAATAAACAATTGACATATACAACCGATTATCTGATTGCTGGAACACGTCACTACTAGATTTGTCAAAGAGGGTCGACCCAGTGTGAGCCCATTCGATTCGTATTCAAATAGGAAATGAAATCATAGTGCTCTTGGGTTATGATGAAAAGACTTGTACATCTAGATCTACAACAACGTAATTATATGAATGTTTGATGATAACAAGGCTTCTAGCACAGAAGACTGATAAAAGACAAATAACAATAGAATGCAAATAACAATGTGCGGTCTGTGATCTGCACAGACTAGGATAACAGTACTGCATGGTCAACTCGGGTGAAACACAAAGAAGCAGAATGTAACATTATTAATACAAAATAATCAAACAACAGCGAAATATTTTGACAGTGTGGTCGTAAACCTATCGCAGGTGTGGTAATATGATCAAAGGTAGAATTCCGGTTACTTTGATAACATGGTATACCGTTATTAGGAACGATAGTTTAATGAGAACGTAGATGAGTTGTTGCGTTTGTTTCGTGAGTATATTATGACGTCTCAGCGATTGTTTTCAGATATTATTATTAAACAAACAGAAAACAATCCTGTTAAAGAACATTAGCGATACGGTACGTGGCTTCTGTTGACATCTGGGTAACAAAACTGTACCTCAGTGTAATGTATAAAACTGTGTTAGCACATTTGATGCAAAATCATCCTCTAAACGCAAGTACAGTGAATCCTTGAAAATATTTAAAGAGAATAGAAATGAAATCAAAACGAATGAAATATCTTCCGAAATTATTTACAATAATTTAAAAGTGCATACACACATTTAATTAGCACTAGCTGTGTTTGTAAACAATTTACATTTTATATAAGTATTATTATTATCATCAAAATTATTATTATTGTTATTAATATTAGTACAATCATCCTCATCATTATCATCATCATTAATTAGTCCCCATCACCACCACTCTAACAATCAACATTATCGTCGACTTTATTGTCATTATCAGCTTCATCACTACCACCACCCTTGCATACTACTACTACTACTACTACTACTACTACTACTACTACTACTACTACTACTACTGTATTACTACTATTACTACTACTAGTAGTACAGCGCCATTGAGTAGTGTCAGTAACTAGTCTATCCGCTATATAAATTACATATTATTATTATTATTATTATTATTACAGTGTATATTGTACACCAGGAGTCACTGTACATGTGTCTCGAGGATGAGTTTATCAGTCGTTGTAGTGAAGATTACTGATTATCCAACAGCTACGACAGCCTATAATCGTCATGTCTCGGAGCTAACAGAGACAGACATCCGGGAGCTTAGCAGAGATGAACATTAGTTACCACCGGAAGTATTCATCTATCGCATTATCTCGCCTCATTCAAAGTATGTGTCGTCAGCCAAATATCTGTCCGACCTCATTATGAATTCCTGCGGTGGTTGAACCCACGGACGCACGCGCGTTCACTTCCGGTAGTGACAATTCTAAAATAGCATTGTATAGGCCTACCGTAATTTCCTGCGTATACCCCCGGGCTATACGTTAAAAAATATGAATTAAAAAATACCTATTTGAACACGCATCTGATGTGGTGAGGTTATTGTGAGACACCTCCTGCACCGGCTTGACGTACTCCTCACTCCGTCCTTCTAGCATCCGTGTATCCCGATAGTCTCTATCTATCGATAGGAAGAATAGAAGGTTCGAAGGAACTTCTCGATTATCACAGCTTGCTCAGATGTCCTTTGGTGCAAAGGGCGCCTTTTGTAAGACCACAGGTTTCTATCCTCATTAACTCTCTCCCTGCTGGATTATAAGCACAGACACTGCTCTTTATGGCATCTACGGTTGCCTCCAGCACGGAGAGGGTCAAATGCACTCTATGTGTATTCGCGATCTGATAATGCGTCTCTTCAACGAGGTCTTACATTGTAAATCATTACTTTAGAATTCACGAGACGCCATTTTCAAGCAGCATGGGTGCGTTTTCTTCCGGTTCTTCCGACACACATGATAGATTAACCACAACAGCGTCTTGCAAACTTTCATTGGTGCGTTTTCTTCCCAGGCCGTTGGCCGTGCTTCCATTCTGTGTCACTGTCAAGTCGCACACAGAATGCGTGGCCTCACAGCTGCTAACGAACGACATTGACGTCACAGAATTGCGATGACCTATCTCGTTCATGCCGATAGTCTGAGTAGTTATGGAGGCTCGACCTTTACCAAAGAACGAAGTCGTCGAGAACGCTCTAGAGGTCCGACTGTACTCCAAGCCGTTCACACCCTGTAGGCGATGACGCACCCAAATCTTCATGATCTCAGACCGTACCTGTAGCAGTAACATACATTGCACATTTAACACGGCTTTGTTTAGAAAGAGATTAAAGAAGACAATCATGGCGATAATATTCTGTGGATAATCTAGAAACTCGCAAGGCTTATATTAAAAAAAAGAAATGAATTGGAGGTTTAGAGCCGCTTTGAAGATTCTTTCACATATCACGGCTTGTCAGTTGATTGCAGGAGGAAACCCGCAACATCCGTAGCGCTGAATGTTGCAGTAAACCTGCGTGCACGGGCTGGTACTGACAGACCAAGGATGCTACCTGTATTGCAACGGTACAGACAGCGCATCCTAACATAATCTCGTCAGAAAGGTAATTTATCTATGCATACTTATCGGTTATGTCATGTGTTGTTTTATATGTCAGTGCTATTATATGTTTTATATGTCAGTGCTATCTGTGTGATGTAAAAAAAGAATCACCTTATGGGTAATAAAGAATGATCTTATCTTACCAAATTTGAAAAGGAAACTGAATTGTATTTCTATAATAGCACATCCCTACAAGAATACAATATCTGTTCAAGAGCTAGCCTCTGGCAATTACTATTACAAGAAACTGTTGAATGGTACTCGATTGAAATAGGATAGTTCACGCCGGCCATCACAACATACCTCCCCGTTCACAAAGCAGAATAAGATTGCCACAATGACACCCTGAAACAGAATAAGTTGGAGCTTACTTTCTACTGAAGGTCGTATACGCCTGTGGCCTATGCTAGCGTAAATTTATGTTCGTATTGTTTGCGCAGCCACGGTTCTACATCATAAACAGTTGGAACCCAGTCATGGCATAGTCCTAAATTGTAAAAAAAGACGTTACGTGGCATAATTTTCGATTTTTTATTTTTTACTTTACAAGAGTAAAACATTATTTTAAAAAATAATCGAAAATAATTCCCACGAAACGTCTACGACAAGAACTAAGACAAGGCCTACTCAGCCGCAGCATCAGCATCACGACGGCCGAGTACCTGATACCTAACACAGCAGAACATTGTACTTACGCCACCACTGTTATATACTACGGTATGCATTTTTGTATGGTCATGGCATCGTGGTTATTATACAATATTGTCCATGTATGTCACCAATAGTCCATGGTATGTATATAAAAGGGGTTGAATTGCGCACACTCTTATATATTAATGATAGCTAATCGTATTTTACGTGACACATTACATTGTTACGAAGTATTCGATGGCCAAAGTTAATCTACAGTATCGTGGTCTATGAGATAGCTGCATGTCCTTCAGCAACAGCCGCCATCAAGATACGGACCCAATGACTGTGCCAGTCTAGACACATTGGATCAGTGTTTCAGTGGGTGCAACCCACGTGCAGACTTTCTAATAATGCACGTCTACTGTCGTCATCTAATGCAGTTCCACAGAATGATCGTAGGGAACGATTCGTAACTCTATGTTAACGTATGGGAGTTACGACTCTCGTAGCGCTACGATCTTCGTGTGGAACGGGACCCTGACAACTTACTTGGAACGAATTGAGGATTGTTTCCGTGTATAGTTTTATGAGTTGTATGCTAGGCTCCAGCTCGTCTGGGATGACGATGAAGATGATGTAGTGAACACCAAAGAGCGGGATCAGCACCAGTGTAGACTTGGCGAGTTTTCTTTACGTCGAGGAAAAATATTTGATAAACTTTCAACAATTGCTTCTTCATTGGTCATAGTATATCATAGTGATTAAATATCACGTATCATTAGTATATTATATATCATAAGAAGTTCAGTACCATCAATTTGACAATATGAAACTCATATGAAGAGTTATTAAATATAACACCAAGTTATAAATACGAATTTGAAAATTTCAGGCATAATTGTAAATTAATATGCCGACGTCTGATGTCATGTTTGGCGGGTATTTAGATACAAACTATGGCACGAGGTGTGATTAAACAGACAATCTGAAGAACTTGAAGTTTGGGCACACACATTTGCCTCATGCAAGGCCTATATTAAAATGCTGCGTTGTATATTGATTTTTAAACTAGAATTCATACTGTATGAAGCAAATAAATAATCACAAGTGTAAACTAATACAGGATGATGGCGGTAATAACGACGAAGACACTTACTTCTGTTTGAAGCATAAACCATGATTAAGACAGTACATTGCCAATATCTTTGCTATAAATATGGGGTTTAGGGCCGCTTTGAAGATTCTTTCACTGATTTCACGGCTTGTCAGTTTATGGCAGGAGGAAACCCCCAACATCTGTAGCACTTAATGTTGCAGTAAACCTGAGAGCACCGGCTGATACTGACAAGGATGGTAACTATATTACCACGATACAGACAGCGCATCCTTTACTATAATTATATATTGTTATATGAGTCTCTGTGCAGGTTTGTTTGACGCTGAAATGAGGAACATCAATGATGTAAAGATGCTTACCTATACCGTCGAGGATCCCTGGTGTTATTGGCCATTAACTTGGTAAATAGGACACGAATAATGTTGATGAAGAAAAAGAAGTTGACCTGAAATCAAACGGTCATCAATTAACCTTTATACCGTTACGCATGCGAGCAGGTAAATTCACTAAAAAGAGTGAAGCTCAAGTCTTATGTCAAACAATGCATTTGGTATTTAACATTTCATTAACAAGTAGTGACCATGGTTAGATGGCTGTCCTAAATCAGTCATCGATGAACTAACTGGAACTGGAACAAAAACGAATATTGGTATGGTCACAGTGTAATGTTGTATGGTATTTGTTTGGGGATGTAGCAGCTGAGGAGGTACTGGACCAGTTGATTCTATATGCCTATTTGGATTTTTTTCAAGATTCTTTCACTTATATTACGACTTCTCAGTTTAGGGCAGGAGGAAATCCGCAACATCCGTAGCGCTGAATATTGTAGTAAACCTGCGAACATCGGCTGGTACAGGCAACAGATTGTTTGATTAATCACATACTAGTATACAAGCCTGTCTGTTGGTGTTTCTATGTAGTCTTGATGTATGGTTCGCCATAATCTAGATACCTTTATGAAAATCGTCCAAGGGACCTTCCCGTTAAACCTTTGCATAACATAAAATTGCAACCATGCAAAACAAATGAGCTGTAGATGCTCAGATACATATACTTACGAATATGGAGGCGATGATTGGTACCTTCTGTATCCAATAGTAGCCTCCTTCATGAGTATTCCAGCATCTACAATAAAGCCAATTAGACGAGTTACGTGCATTGTCTGAAAATGTACACGATGCATTATAATAATATATTTAGGTTGGATATATTAGAAGGATACAAAATAATAATATCTATATGTGTTACATACCGCTATAACGACAATTTTAATGCATATACCGAGTAGTTACTGAACATTGGCTTTAATGTAGTGGTCGGACGAATCCAAAATATTGGACCCGGGTGTTAAGAATCAACTCGAACTCGAGTACCCGACTTTTATCATTGTTACATGGGCCTACTAATATTTATGAAGATTAAATTGTAGAAAAGGAAGAGACTAAATTAATTTTGTAAGATAGTGTAGGTATTTTTTTAACTTTGCAATGTAAATGTTGTCTTCGTTTTAAAGCCAGAATGCACGCGTACACGAGAACGCAACAATTAGATGTGTGCAGTGCCGACTAGGATTTTGACTGAGATCCGTTTTCCATGAATCAACCTCACTATACAGCTAAGACTAGTAACTAATCATTGATGTCACAGCTCCGTGGTCATGACCGCTAAGGATCGTACTTTCTTAGCCAAACGATGTTAGTTGATCAAACGATGGCAGTCGAATTGAATGAATAGTTTTTTTTGTAACATCCATATAACATATATTGTGAGATGAAGGGTAATAATGAGTCTACTATAACCCATGGAACGTCAAACTATATATACAGTGACACAAATTGTTACCAGATTACAATGAAAGATAATTTGATCAATCATCCATTTATTAAATTAACTATATACAGAGAGAACTTATAAATAATGCGATATTTTAAAACTTGCAACAAATGCTACTTTCAAGTGTTTTTCTTGACCAACAAATTTTACACATGAGCTTGTAGTGAGTAAGACACATTCAAATATCCAGTTGGAGAAGGATAGGCTCGCCTATCAGGACAGTGAGGGCATTGCTGTCACAGTAACATTAACTTGTCGGGTACTCAATGTCGGGTACTCGAGTACCCGTCCACCCCCTGATTTAAAGGTCGGTGTATTTCCTCTGAAATAATAGGAACTATTGATGAACTCACAGTGTATTCTGTACGAATATTCTGACGAAGACCCAGGGTATAACGAACAGCAATGGTGAAGCTGTAAAGGAAATTGTAAACAGTATCAGACTGCATTCCACATACACACAGCCAGGACTAGTCTTCATGGCCTAGATTTCACGAAATGGTCGTATCAGTAGTCCGAACGCACATTATTTAGTCTTGTATCTAGGGTTAGCCTGCAGTTATCATTGAAAGCAAGCACTGGGTAAAACGAAACTTCATTTCGATACTGACTATTCTCTCAAATGTACACGACTCATAGTAGACATTGAAAACTTCCAGATTGGAAATACAATATATCAAATGAACAATGATGTGGCATACATTTAATGGTTTAAAAATAACTTACTCCATCCGAAAATAATGTACCACTTGAAAACTCGTTTGTGTGAGAAGACTGCGAGAATGATAAGCGTGTGTAGATAGAGTCCTTCCACGAAGATCCACATGTAGTTTGCTCCTAGGACGTAGTGTAGTAGAGTGAACAATAACTTGCATTCCCAGTGCTGAAATAATAATAATGTATATGTAAGATGCGATAAGTACATTAAAGAAAGAATATAGTTTTACACAATAAAATAAAATAAAACATTACATTAATTAGTTTTTCCATTTTAATATTATTAATTTAAATCACATATAATTGTTTCGTATCCGAATAATAAAAAAATATTTGTATTTATTAGGAAAGATTAAATAATTGTTTATCTACAATGAGAAGCCTATCTGTTATATTGATGGGTCAAACGTGATTGTAATAATTTCGTTTTTCATAATTATTATTTAAGGTATGTAGCATATATTTGTCACGTATGCACAAATTCAAAATTTGTTATATTGTGATAATTTTGTTTATAATATTTATTATTTTTACTTGTAACGCTATCATACAATATATTATATAAGCCGCGTGTAAAACCAATATGTTTGTTTAGTCCTTAGTGGGTACGGGTCTTTGACTATCCACTACAGTGTAGGCTACGTGTACCGAACACGTATAGGCCGTAAATTGGTCATCAGTACCCAGTTGAATCGTACGGTAATTAACCGAAGGTATATAAATACGTCGCTTTTTTTTTTTTACAGATTCACTAATTCTATATTTCTTATTGCAATACCTATCTACTGTAACCAAAACTAGAGAGCCACAGACTCAGTTTAAAAAATACTTTTCGCGAACAACTGAAAGCGAAGGCAGTACGCCGCTGATAGCAGCACGATCGTTACAGCCATAATTGAAGACGCTATCAGAACGGGGGTCAGTATTACAGCTTCTGGAAGTACGGCAGGGACAAACCTACTGGAATCTGGTTTGTTGAAAAGATTCGCAATGGAAAGCCAGATCCGCTGCCAGTCTCGGCCCGACAGCGCATGTAAAAGAACCCGGAAGTGAACCATAAACGGGCGATATCCCTATCTCGACGATAAACCCATATTCGTGGCATACGCCTGCTTAGTTCTAGAATAGATGCTTCGTGTTAAATAAGTCTGTAAGCTTTCGTAATTTCTCCTGGGGGTGGAGTGGGGGGTTGGGTGGGGGGGGGGGGGGTGGGGTGGAGTGTGTGTGGGGGTGTGTGTGTGTGTGGGTGTGTGTGTGGATACACCTATTTATTTTTCGATTTTGTTATAATGTACTTACGTAGAAAGTTGTAATTGACACGTGACATGTTATTATACTACTGATATGCAATATTTGCAGATCATATACAGTAGTTATTATTATTATTATTGTTTTTTAATTGGGGTGTAGCGCTGAATGTTGCAGTAAACCTGTGATATACAGTGGGAGGTTGTAATAAAAACCATCGTCTGTTTTCCTTTATTATTTCGTCATATATGTTAGCAAGTAGATTAATACTATTTCAGCTCATTCTACAATTTGAATAGAAGTTTTTCTACAAAAGCGCAGCCAGAATTTACGTCCATACCATGGCTTATGTGTACCGGAAGTATACAAATTACGACTGTCATTGGCCCAAGATCTAATTCAATAGAATACATTTCCCACAGAAAATGCATCAAACGTTAAACGTTGGAAATATATACTGTATGTACATTATAATTAAAACCGCGTCTCAACGTTAACTTGCATATCAAGTCAGATATTTCTCCCACGAACCAATTTGGGTGTTATCTAGTGAATAACAGATGAGTACGCAATTCAATAATGATCAATACCAGTATTTCAACTACATTTATCCACGTATTAATACTACACACAGACAAATTACATTGCAAAGGTTGTCGGCCAACACTTGCTTAAATGACCTGCTTCCATTGAATGATAGCTTGTATTTAGCCATTAATCTCAAATGAGAGCCATTTTATTTGAATATTCGCATGATGATGGAAATGGATTATGAGACAAGATAGCAAAGGATAAGATAGAATTTCGCAAACTATGACTACGATAATGAATTTCACCGACTTTGTTTCAATACAAGTCATGAGAGGCGTGTTACCCTGGTCTATATTTGTCTGGACAAGTTTGTGTCCTCTATGGATTGTGATTGCTTCCCTTTTACAAATTGCCTATTCGACTGAGGTCAGTAATCAGAGGCGGAAACTATTTTCGGGTGGGAATGTCGATTGCTCTATTTATTAAAGTTGACGTGTTGTAACACTATTTTGATTTTGAACCATCATGGTACTATAGATGACGTATCAACTTGTTCAAATTCGAACCTTTTATCCCAACTCCCCTTTGCCAAAGTCGTTCAATCTAGATAATAATTAACGGAAATCTATGCAGTGGCGACGATGTATGCTGAAATTTTCATTACAATATCTAACCTTTTTGATCCTACAATGGTCATGTACTTGTTCAGAGTGGTTCTGTTTGACACAGCACCTATTGCCCTTAGTAAACCGTGTAACCTATTATGATTCTATCAAATAGTTTTATTATACTGCAGAGCCAAAGAAAACACTATATTAGAATTCACGTGTCACTTCCTGAGTATTCGTGCAATGAAATATAGATTTCGTGGACATGAACATGACAAAATTACCAATACTATTTTCTATTTTCCGGATACGTGCATTTTATTGTCCTAATCTTCACTATCTTCATCGCAAAGACCTGTTCCTTTTATATTGAGATGAGACGGTGAGCTTAGCTTATCAGCAGATGTGTTGGGAGCAGCACTGCGCAGCGCAAGATCGACGCAGTTCTAAAAGTTTATTTTCATGTTAGCGCGTATCATGACATGCGGACAACACGTACGGATCCTTCGTCGGCTTCCTGTGTCCCGGTGTCGTTGTAGTGAAGATCGGTTCCGGTGCCCTGTATGGTCTCCTTGAGTAGACAAAGCCCAGCCCGGAGTGCGAAGGAGAAGAACAGATTTACGTGGACGATGTTGCGCTGACAATGCAGCCTCCTGGAAAGTAAAGTACATATGTGCACATTGTGAATCGACAGGAACACAGGACTGAGGTTTAACGAACATGTCGTACGTACGGAAGTCCGGGCGTACGTCTGGTCCCGAGATTACGAAACCTTATTACGATTTCATGCTCAAGCTCAAATTTTATATTGGGATTTGAGAACAGAGCTTTGAGTTTAGCATACATTTGTACTTATTTACGCACGGGCACCGAGATTACGAAACATTTTTGAGCATAATTTCATGCTCAACTCAAGTTTTATTCCCAATTCCGCATGCAAATGTTGAGTAGAGTATGGAATCATACCCCCCAAAAAAGCTTTAACCTCGGGACCATAGGGTATGTCATGGCTTATAGGTCTACACATCAGTCGTCTACTATACAAACGGCGTACCTTAGACATAGACTACACCATTGAAAATGTTGGAGATATAGCGGATATTCAATGTTTTTTCTCTCTAAAATACCATGTTTATCTCTCGTGGAAATATCGACTCTCCCACTACACTTGATGAGAAAATGATGGTATTTGAGAGAGAGAGAGAGAAAACATTGAATATTCTATTTATTACATAAATCTATTGATTTGTTTACTCGTTTATTACCAAAAGTGAGCATACCCATCGCCCCCTGACTAACAGTTCCGCCATTGTTCGGTCTGTTCACTCCGTCGTTCTACGCACTATAAAAATGTAGATTTGTCACAGCCGTCAATGCTTATCCTTCGATATGATTAATAATTCCATGGATTTGTGATTTGGGGACATATACCGTACGCTTATAACATTTAGAACGAAGCTGAAGTAAGACAACGCAAATTAATGTTTCTTTCAAGCTTTTTATTGGCGGAGTTTTCTACTACGATGTCAATCAATGTCGATCAGTTGTGTAGAATTTGGCGAGAATTTTGCAACTGATTGGTCGCTCGCGCAGTCAAATCACGACGTTAATCGCCCGATGGATCCACTCGACATGCATCTGAATACGTTGAAAGGAGAACAGTTAAACAGGTATACCCATCGGCATCGCTTGTCATTTATCTATCCCCGTAAACATTGATGTTCATGCGGTCTATTCTCGCAAAGCGTTGACCGTTGTGCCGATTTTTGTGAACTCTCCTCGCTAAATCATTCGAAAGTTCGTTCTATCACATGTATGTGGACATATATCGATGAAACAGCTATATATTATAACTATGTATAGATGACGCAATGTTTATCAAAAATGTCCTACAGCTTATTCTGACGTGTCTCCTAAGTCAAGGAAATCTGTGAACAGCTGCTGGCATGTCCACGATAATTAAACCAGACAGCGTCAGGGTCAATCAGCATTTGATAGTCAACATTTAACAATACGAGCAGCGCAGTTTAGTAGCTGGGTGCATTGCTTTTAGCTAGTTATCTTATATCGTATGTACGCCGGGTAGATACAAGAGGGTCCATCCCCGTTTCACAGACAGATCGTAGCGTTACGAGTCGGAGTTACGACTCTCGTAACACTACGATCATTCTGTGGAACCGGGGCCAGATCGTGCCGTACGGTTAGTCGTACGCCAGGAATTCCATTAAAACCCTTCGTGAAACGCAGACCTGATGTAGATTAAAATCTATCTAATAATGTTTTACCTAAGTTAATTTGAAAAATCAGAAATCGATTTGACATGATACAAGATTCTGCCGCACCCTATTAGCTGGGTGCGAAGATATTTCTAATTCAAATTATCAGCAAATTTCATGAAACGGTATGTCAAAATAATTCACAGCGCAAACAAACTTGCACATGAGTTTTATAGATTTTATCACTGCAATAGCTTAGTGCATTAAGTACACGTAACATCGACGACGAGAGTAAACCAGACAGATAAGTAATAAACATAGCGGACGAAATTAAGTGAATTGTGAAATAATTTTGAAATATTTCATTAATGAAAATCCTTACTTAGTTTGATTTAAACATGTTTTATTCGTCAGAAAAGGATTGGAAAAAAAGTTTTCCTGTACTGAATTCGCTCCTGTGTATTTACACAAAT